>SJYQ01017132.1:608385-714811 GCA_006410935.1 Redunca redunca | reverse complement strand
GTGGCTCTGCAATAAAGCTTTCTCTGCTCCAGATTCCGACACTTTGTGTTTGGGTTTTTTTGGCCTCGCTGTGTGTTGGGCACAGGAACTTGCATCGGGTAACACCATCACCTTCTGAACATTTCCAGTATCTGCCTGCTTCTCACGGTTTCCACTGCTGCTGCCAAGTCCAACCTCCCTGACCTGGATTACTGCAGTGCCCTCCCCACTGGTCCTCTGCTCTCTCCCCTCCCCTGAACCCTTCCCATAGACTCTCTTCTAAAACCATTAGAGCCTTTAACTTCCCATCTTGTGTTCGATCTAGAGTGAATGTTTTACCTGCACACAACTCTGGCCTCTGCTCCCACCGCCTCAATCCCTCTGCACAGGCACACTGACCTCCCCCGACATCACACACCCTGCACACTCAGCCTCAGGGCCTTTGCACCTATCATCTTCCCTGCTTGGACCACTCTGCCCCAGATATCTGCATGGCTCACCCTTCGGTTTTTTCAGCTCTTTCCTGAGATGTCAGACCCTACTGCTTTCTCTGTTTTATTTATTTATTTTTCTTTGCTACTATGCTATTTATTTTGAAATTTGTCTTCTTGATTGTTTTCTCTTTCCCCTACAGGAATATCATCTCCATCGTGACAGATATTTTCAACTGTTTCACCTGCTGCTATATCCCCAGTGCCAAGAAAAGGGCCTGGCATATTGTAGGTGCTCATTAAGCGCTTGTGGAATGAATAAAACATGTAACGATTAAAGAGGTGGCTTATTCTGTCCTAGCCCTCATCCAAATCCAGAGGCCCCACTGCACATGTGCAGTCCCCACACAAGGATCTAAGGCTGTTAAAGTCGGTGACATGAAGTCTGGTTGTATTCTGAGCTTCCTGTCCGTATGGTTAGACTACACAGGGGAACCTCTGAATTAAACATATCAAGAGAAAACAGAGCTTCAGGATTTATTTGGAGAGCAAACTGGCAGCAGAGAAGAAGGGAGCTTCTTGAATGAGTTCAAGACTCACTGTCTGCGGTTTCATTGCTTGAGTTAGTGCTAATGCTGTGATAAGCTGTTCATGAGTGCCCAAGGTGTGTTCCTTGGCTGGTGATTGACAGACAAACTGAGATAATAAAATAACTCGGCTGTCTTCCCTGCCAGACTTCTGCTGCAATCCTGAAGTGTGTGGCTTTCTCAGTCCATGCTGTACTGGTAGCTTCTGCAGCAGCCCTCATCTAATTCAAAGGCCTTTATTACAACAACAACAACAACAACAAACAGCTAAGCAGATTTAACAGTTCAGAAAACACTGAGCAAGAAACAATATTAACATTTGTCAATATTTCCTTTATTGGTCCTGAAAATTAATTTCTTAGGCTGCCAACAGTGACCATTATAATTATATTAAAATGTAACCAATTTGAAACCATGCTTTCAATCATGAAAGTCTGGCCCATGGCCAGTTTTTAATAATACGTAGGTGGATGTTAAAAAGGTGGGTAAATTGTAAAATGTCCTTTCAACTGTTTTTCCAAATGGTCGGGTCTTTCATAGTAACCAAATCGAGCACCTCTAATTGAGGCTGATAGTGAAAGTCTTCCATCTCTGGATCATTATAAAGGCCAGAATTCTATTTTTAGCCACTGAAGCTGTTAAATCTATAGAGATTCAGTTGTTTAATTTATTAGATCTTGTTTCCCATTGCCATCTTCATAACAGAAAATCTGATTGTTAAAAATAAGAGTAAGCTATATATTTCATAAATAATTAAAAATTCTATAGCAGAGTAGGCAATAAGACAATTGCCACCATAATCTTCCAATGGAGGGACATCACTTTAATTAAAAATTACAAAGGTGCCACTGTACACAATTCATTAAGCTTTGTGTTGACTCAAGAAAGAAATACCTCACCAAAAAAAAAAAAAAAAGAACTAACAGAAATGACCTCACCCCAAATCCTATTATTGAGGTCAGTGAGCGCATTTAATTAAGATGAAGTGTTAATAATATATTTTAGTGGATGGAGGCTCTTTTCATTTCCCCAGGTAGAAATGTTATTATTTGGCCTTTAACTTCTGATTAAAATTTAAAAGGTGGGAGTCACCCCAAATTAAACTCTTAAATCTGGTTTTGAAATCTGCTTTTTCTTTTTTCAAAAGGAGTTACAACCCTCTTTTCTCCTCCCAGTAAGTGGTGATCTACTATACATTTTGAATATCTGTGTTCCTGAGAACTGATAGTGATGACAAAGTCCTAATTTCCAAGGGAACTGATTTTTGCCATCTGCTTCCAAAGGTCTTAGAAGATACAGAACAAAATGCCACATAGCCAGCTGATGATTTTTGCTCAATTTCCTATCATTTTTTCGTGTGATTTCCTTTGAATGGACCCCAATATTAGATTAAATGAGGTATTAAAGAAAAAGACTTGATGAGTCACAAGAAGACCAGCAAAACCTGGAAGTGGGCATTTTAGCAAATCTTTTCGGACTGAATTTTCATCACTGCATGTTGCATTCTGCACCAGTCTGAGACCAGGAATGAATCTACCCGGAGCTTAAAAGCTTCCAAGTCTAGAGGAGGAAGGGACAGGAAATGACTTAAAAAGACTCAAAGAAATCAGGACGAAGTAGGCAGTGGTTTCCAGAGAGATGAGGATCCAATTGGGATCTGATTCCGATATTCTGTGTGTAAAGAATGGGCTCAATCTGGCTCACAGTTTTGGAAGAAGAGGCGGCTGATGGACCTGGCTCCTTAACTAACTCTATGGACCTGGGAAGCCCAGTGGGAGGCTGATCAGTCCTGCTCAGGCCATCCCCCTCCCTGCCCCTGGGGTTGGTGTAAATCAAAGCCACATGCAAATATGTCCACGGTTGGGAGACATTAGATGATACTTGAAGATGAAAAATAATAGTAATCCATAAACAAAAAACCATGTCTGCTTTATGCACAAATGCTTGCATACAGACACTGCACCCCAGCTGCTGGCAAACCATGCTATACTTGTTTACCAAGCACATCCATAGGCCAGGCCCAGTGCTGGGCTGTTTTAAGACCTTCGATTGGTACAGGTGTTATGGAAAACAGTATGGAGGTTCCTCAAAAAACTAAAGATATGGCAAAACCAATACAAAATATTGTAAAATAATTAATCTCCAATTAAAATAAATAAATTTATATTAAAAAAATAAAGATAGAGTGGTCAAATGATCCAGCAATCGCACTTCTGGGCATACAGACAAAACTATAATTCAAAAAGATACACCTGCCCTTATGTCCGCAGCAGCACTTTTCACAACAGCCGAGACATGGAGACAACGTAAATGTCCACTGACAGGCGAAGGGGCAAAGAAGAGGTGGCCCACGTAAGCAAGGGGATACTATGCAGCCTTACAAAGCACGGAATCATGTCATTTGCAGCAACAAGGATGAACCTGGAGATTATCGTAGTTGGGAAGTAAGTCAGAAAGAGAAAGACAAACACTATATGGTAGCACTTATATGTGGAATCTAAACTATGGCACAAATGACTACCTACAAAACGAAAGCAGACTCACAGACACAGAGAACAGGCTTGTGGTTGCCAAGGGGAGGGGGTGGGGAGGGGTGGATGTGGAGCTTTGGGGTTAGCAGATGCAAACTATTCTGTGTGGAAAGGGCAGACAGCAAGGACCTACCGTGGAGCTCAGGGAACTACCTTCCATATCCTGAGATACACCACAATAGTAAGGAATGTGGAAAAGAATGCATGCATATATGTACACCTGTGTCACACTGTTATAGAGCGGAAATTAGCACAGCACTGTGAATCAACCGTGTGTGTGTCTGCTCAGTTGCTCAGCCGTGTCTGACTCTTTGTGACCCCATGGACTGTAGCTTGCCAGGCTCCTCTGCCCATGGGAATTTCCAGGCAAGAATACTGGAGTCGGTTGCCATTTCCTATTCCACAATCAACTACACTCCAATAAGATAATAAAAGAGGACCTTTGGGCCTCTAAGAATTTTCTCTGTCCATGGTGGCCTCCTCCCAAGTCACACCAAACAGACTGAAATGCACCACATCGCCAAGGCATAATTTTTGAGATAATTTGTATACTTTTGGAATAATTCGGCTATGGGAGTATTTCACTAATAATCCTCTATGATTTTTCTAGTGCTGACCCAGACATCCTTACAGTGTGATCTACAAATAATTTGCAAATGTAAAGGGTGTGTGTGTACTCAGTCGCTTCAATTGCGTCCAACTTTCTGTGACCCCATGGACTATGGCCTGCCAGGTTCCTCTGTCTATGAGATTTTCCAGGCAACAATGCTGGAGAGGGTTGCCGTTTCCTCCTCCAGGGGATCTTACCAACCGGGGATGGAACGCAGGTCTCCTGTGCTGCAGGTGGATTCTTCACCACTGAGCCACCGGGGAAGCCCCTGGAAATGTAATGACGTTTTTTCTAATATTAAACTCAACGTGGCTCAAGTGATGGTGCTGAGGACACTCAGTCTTTATTAACTTCAGTTTGCTGTTTTCTTTTCCAACTTTGCCAATGGCAGATTATATGTTTGAGTCCTTGACATTTTTGTCAAGGACAAAAGTTTTGAAGGCCTTGGTGCTGGGCCTGAGCGCTTAATTAACTAAACGGTACTGATGAAGCCCTGCCGGTTTATCAGGGATGGAGATGAAAATGATCGTGACCCTCACAGGGGCCTAGGGTTAGTGGAAAATAACAGTGTAACAGGGAAGCGTGATAAAGGTTATACTAGACTTTCAGAAAGCCAGTGGCCGTGCAGTCTGAAAGTAAGGGAGTCACCTGCAGGGGGATGCCTAAACCTCAGAAAGACAAACAGACGTGGGGGAGGTGGTGGTGAGATAAGCCCCAGTAGTTCACCTCATTTGTACGTTTTCTTCCCATAAACCTAGGCTCAGAGAGGAAACGTCTTCCTCTTAAGAGGTGGACGCATCATTTCTCATTCACAGGGTGGTTGTGAGAGTTAAGTAAGACTGCCCTCAGTGCTTTTGGTAAACTTTTATATAAAAATGTCAGGCATCTTAGCCATGCAAAGCATGCATCCAGGGCTCCTGGCAATCTTTGCCTAGTGTAGTCTGGTACCCCATTCCCAGGAGGCAGAGACCAGCTCAAAGGCATGGGGATGGTGGCATTTCTGGGGGATTTAGGAATCTGTTGACCAGTGAGACTACAATGATGCTTGGAAAGAAATAATTTTGTTGCTTGGCTCTTTCTCCCCAGCTGGGGACCACTGGTCCCTACTTTCCAAGGAGACATCTTCTTTCTCTCCTTCCTTCCTTTACTTCTCTCTCCCTTTCCCTTTCCCTCTTCCTTTGTTTTCTGGGGTATCGCTCTTGCTCTTTTGACTATAAGCTCCCTGGAGGCTCTAGGCAGAGACCATTTCTTTCACAGGTTAAAACACTGCATCCAGCAGTGTAAGGCCCATAGTTGGCATTCAACAAATACGAGTAAATGAATTCAGTAAAGGAGTGAATGGAAAACTATAATGCTTGTGCTTTTTTTCAAGCAGTTATCTCCGGCAACACAATTATCTATTATTTTGATTGTGTAAAATCTAATTTCATGGCATGTATTCATCTTGTAAAATTCATCCTGTAGTCTTTTATTACACAGAAAGTTTCAATACCCAAAGGTGTTCATGGAAGAAGCTTCTGGTTGCCTTACAATATCCACTCTTTTTTCCTTTCTTAGTAAAGAATTCCACTTTAAAAAGCTGGTTGCTACCCACCTAAAAATGACTATGCTTCCTAATATTTCTTGCAGCTAGGTTGTGGCCACGCGACTAATTTTGACCAATCAGATTCAGATATAAAAGTGTTTGTCTTTTAGGAAGACTGCCTAAAATATAGGAGACTCCCTTCTGTATTCCCTCTCTCCCAAACTACTGTCTGAAACACAGATACAAAGGCTGGAGCACTAGCAGCTAATACAGTCCATGAGGCAGAGATTGCCAGCTTAGAGGCGACTGAATGGTGAGCAGCAAGGAGCTGGGGCCCCTGCCAGCTTTGTGGAACTGCCATCCCTGCCCTGGACTGCCGTAGCTGCTTTATACTTATTTTATACAAGGAAAAAAAAAACACACCAATTTCTATCTTCTCTGATCTGTCATCATTTTCAATTTTCCTTTTATAGTCAGCCAAACTTAATCCTCACAGATACAGTGCTGCTGGACAAACACTTGTGGGGCTCCCAGGATGAATGATCCTTTTTCCCAGAAATGCTGAGCAGCAAAGGGTAATTTCACTTGGGCAAGGACAATATTTTTCCTCAGCTCACATCTTACATGTTGAGTGTGTGGCAGAAGTCTCTGCTATAAGGTTGTTTAATACAGACCAGAGAGAGAAGATGAGTTCTGTCTAAAAAAAATGTTTGGAATAGGAATTGCTACTTGGCTGCCTCAATAGAAATCCCCTGATCCTTCAGAGAATGAAATAAGTCCTCTCGGACCACTCAAAATGATGGAGCTGCTGGCCATATCCCTAGAGCAACCAAAGCAACCGACTTGATGCCATGGTGAGGCTGGTCCATGCTTCTCATCTCACTGTTGGAGGATGTTGGGGAAATATAGTCATTATCACTAAGCTGCTATTTCTGACAATAATTAGCCAACAAGTTTAGGTGCACGGGTCCATTGCTCACTGGAGACACTAAAATGTCGAGAAGTGCCAGATCCCTGTCCGGTGTTCGTGGAGGCAGATTCCATCCTGAGAGCTGAAGCCAGTCTCTTTGCCTCTGCGCGTTGAAAGGCTGGGCTATGGGAACCAGCTCTATTTTACAACATGTCAATGTTCACATAACCTTGGAGCAGAGAAACTTTCTAACCATCAATTCAAGTCATAAGGGAAAATAGAAGTATGATTGCCTAGGTAAAAATAGAATTCTTTGTATGACAAAAGCATTAGCAACATCAACACTTTTGCACAGCATTTTCAGAAAATTCTTCAGAAAATTAATGATGCATTAAACAATTTAGTGACAAGCATGTCCACTGACCTTTTACAAAAATAATTGCATATGACTGGAAACAGTCTAAATAGCCAACAACAAGGGAATGAATAAATAAATGAGCATGTTTGTGTAATAGAGTAGTAGAATGCATACTATTCAGCAACTAAAAATAGTGGCTATTTCTTGACATGGAAAGCTATTCACCACACATTGGGAAGTAAAAATGGCAGGTTTCAAAGCAAAGTGGGTGATGTGAGCCCATTTTGAAAATAAAAACAAGTACTCCAACATGTGACTAGAGATATATCCGAGCTGTTAAAAAGGGATTTCCTTGGGTGGGACTATCACAGATTTTTAAAATTAGATTCTTTATTCCCAACTGCCTTTTCAAAAGTTTCCTCCATGAGCTATCTTAACTTTATAATAAGGATGAGAAGATGCAAGCCATTAAGAAGAATTTCATCTGTCGTAGCCCACTGCTGTCCGTTTGGATTTGGCTAAGAGCACAATGCGATGGGCTTTTAAACAAGCTTTAATAACGCAGGCTTTTAGTGAGAATATTCACTCTGAAGCCTGGACACCTCCTGTCTTTGGAGTTACAGGCTTCTCAGAGATCAAGGCGCCTTTCACTGGTTTTAACATTCCCTAGGGAGATAAAAGAGGGCATCCAGTGGCAGCGGCAGAATTACTGTGTCCGAGACGTGTTTTCCATCCCAGAAGACAGGGCAGGATGAGTCAGAAGTGAGGTCCTAAGTTTTGCAGGGGTTGGGGGTAGGGAGGAGTTTTCCAGTCTTGGCAAGGGAGGGAGCCCGCCTGCCCTCAGGGAGGAGGCTTGTCGCGGTCGGGGCAGGAGCTGAATTAGGCTGTCAGGATCCTGGCCGGGTGTGCCGGGTCTCTCATTGTGCTAAAATGCCTTGAGTGTCTGGCTAGTCATCTGAGATGAGATGGGGTTATTGGAGCTGAGGCACAGACAGTGTTGGAGTGAGATATTGATATAGAGACAGGCGGAGAGGGAGAGACCGAGAAAGAAGAGGAGGAACAGGGGGCGGGGGGTGATAGAGGGAGAGGGTGATAGGTGGAGGAGGAAGAAGAAAGAAGAAGAGGGAAAGAGGAAGAGAAAAGAGAAGAGAGGAGAGAGGAGAGAGAGGAATGAATGGGAGGAAGGAAGGAACATAAGCAGACAGACAAGATGGCCATGAGTCAAGAGAGAAAGACGGTCCTAGAGGGTTGGGGGCGATGCCAATAGAGACAGTGATGGGGAGGAAGACAGGCAGGGAAGACACAGATGGAGGCAAGGAAGAGATGCTTGCAGTAAAGGACAGACCAAGAGTAACCAGCACCGGGATTGGCACGTGGACACACACACAGCCCCGCACGCACACACACACACACACACACACACACACACACACACACACACAGGGACACTCGGGTAGCATGCAGGAGTGCAGAGCCAGGGCGGAGCTATTGCTGGGAATCAAGACCCTTGGAGTACATGTGACTTTGTCAGTTGAACTCAGAGCTCTCCTTGAGATAAAAATAGGAGTTCCCAGTGTAAAGTTCCTCCCTTTTCCAACGCCTGCTCCCTGAGGAATCATTAAGAAAACACCAGCACCACCACCACAGACACAAGGTCATCATGTCTCCCTGAGAATTCTGGGGCTGAGTGCGGATGATTAGAAAACCATGTCCCAGCCTGGCCCCTCCCCTCAGCCCTGCTCAGCCTTTGCACACACGGCCCCTCAGGGACACGACTTCTCGTGTACAGGATCAAAGGCTGCAAATAATTAATGAGCCTTTTCTCCCTGAAGAGTTCCTGTGACAACAGCTCAACCTGTCAGGGATGTTATGCCTGCCTTTGATGGAGCTCAGACCAGTGCCAGGAGAGGAAGGGCGGATTGCGGGGGAGAGGGAAGGGCGGAGGGAGGTCCAGTCAGTGCCAGGCTGAGAAAGGGGTCACTTCCAGGCAACTCTGGATGTCAGCAGGAAGGAATGTGTCCAAAGAGTCAGACCAGAGACAGAAATGTGTGTCTCACACATACACACACATTTACTTTGCTTTTGGTGCTGGAAAAGGGACTTGTCCAGACACTGCTCAGCCAGACCCATTTGTGAGTGCTACAGTTCTTAGCCAAACAGCCACAGGAACACCTCAATTATATTTTCCGAGGGGACCATGACATTGAACTTGATCGCAGTGGCTCTCTGTGGCCCCTGATGACTCAGAATCATTCCCATCCTCCGGGAAGGGCCTTTGGCATTCCTGTGGGAAGCCACCTCCCAGGTACTCGTGGTTGGATGCCGGGTTCCCAGTGGGCTCATACCTCAGGACTGGCCCCGGTGACCTCTCACCATCCTGCCATTCTGCCAGGTGTGTGTGTGAGTTGGCTCAGTGAGACCCACACCTGGCCCTCCGGCAGATACTTCTGGTTGGGGGGGATCTTTTTTTTTTTTTCTGGTAGGACTGAGGCCCGGCATTGCTATTGGTGCCTCGGCCCTCTACAGCCACACAGAGACAGCTGAGGATGAAGCCAAACCAGGCTAAGCCCAGAGTCAAGGGATGGGGAAGGAATATATTCTGAGCCCTGGAATCCTCATGCTGAATGCCCTTGCCCTCGTTTTCAATGCTGTGGGCTAACACAGGCACTGCTGGAAAAAGTCAGTCTGAGATGGGTCCTTGCCACTGTGACTGAGGGTCACATCACACCTGTGATGACCAGCTGTACTGTGGAAACTGGAAGCTCTTCAGAGCTTTCTCTGTTCCTGCTTTTTACTGCAAGTCTCACGTCTAGTAAGTTACAAATTGCTTTCTCGGATCGCCTTTTCTCACAGTGGATGCCACTAACGCTCCATGCGAGATAGAATGGGGAACCGTTGGATTTCAGTTCCAGTTGCCGGTCTGTTCTCCAAGCTCAAATCCTGGCCTTGGAGTCCCTTGCCAGTCGCCTGCTTCTCTCCAGGCGGGAATCACAGCTCCTGACTCCGTCTGCCGGGGCTGCCGGCCATGGCCTCTTGCCATACTCCAAGCACCACACCCCATTTGCCAGATGGGTTCCCTTCCTGCTTCTCAACCAGCTGCCTGTGGTGGGGGCAGGTGCAGCCACGTCTGGGAACATCACCTCTTTGACTGCCAAGGGGCCCTGAGTTGGGGTGCACGGTTCCAGCTCAGGCAAAGCAGACTTGCCCTGAAATGAACTGTGAGCCGAGCGACACAAGGGTGGACAGTGGCTGCAGGCGGGCGACTCTCCCTGTGAGACCCTGCAGTGCCAGCCTGTCAGGCCCCACTACCTAGAGGTGCAACAGCTCCTGTGCTACCTCAGCCTCGGTCCAAGCACCTTCTCCAATTCTATAAACCCCTCAACATCACCAATCATCAGAGGAACGCAAATCAAAGCCACAGTGAGACAGTATCTCACACCCATCAAAATGGCCGTCATCAAAAAGACCACGAGTAACACATGCTGGAGAGGATGTGGAGAAAAGGGAACTTTTGTACAGTGTTGGTGAGGAATATGAATTAGCGCAGCCACTATGGAGAACAGTGTGGAGGGACCACACACACACAAAAAAAATAGAACCACTATCCAGCAACTTCACACCTGGGCATATATTAAAAAAAAAAAAACAACAACCCATGAATTTGAAAAGCTGCATCATTCTCCCCAATATTCATAGCAGCATTATTTACAATAGCCAAGGTATGGAAATAACCTAAGTGCCCATCAAGAGATGAACAAATAAAGAAAATGTGGTGTGTATATATATATATATATACACACACACACACACAAATACGTGTGAAATATTACTCAGCCATAAAAAGAATGAAATCCTGCTATTTGCAACAATGTGGATGGACCTAGAAAATATTATGCTTAGTGAAATAAGGCAGAGAAAGACAAATACTCTGTTACTATTTATACTAGAATCTAAAAAAGAAAACAAAGGAATGCATATAAGAAACAGAAACAGACTCACAGATACAGAGAAAAAACTAGTGGTTACCAGTGGGGAAAAGTTCTATAAACTGTTCCTAGGATCGTCCAACAAAGTCCCCTTTTGCCTGAGTCAGCCAGAGCTGGTCTTAAACAAAGAACCCTGACAGACCCACCTCTTCCCTGTCCATCCCACCTTAGTGGGGCATCTACTCCCAGATTCCAGACACCTGCTTCAGCCCCTCCTCATTGCAGGAACATCGTCATGCCTGCCAGCATCCTGCGTTACCCAGCAAAGGCAGCATCCCAAGCTTAGCAACATCAACCCCATTTCAGCGCATTTCCTACCCACCTTGGAGTCACATCTTTTACTTCTTGTACTCTTGCCTGGAAAAACCCATGGACGGAGGAGCCTGGAAGGCTGCGTGGGGTTGCAAAGAGTGGGACACGACTGAACGACTTCACTTTCACGTTTCACTTTCATGCATTGGAGAAGGAAATGGCAACTCACTCCAGTGTTCTTGACTGGAGAATCCCAGGGATGGCGAAGCCTGGTAGGCTGCCGTCTATGGGATCGCACAGAGTCAGACACGACTGAAGTGACTTAGCAGCAGCAGCAGCAGAGACGTCCTAAATTTGTACAACTACCTTACAGTGTGTTAAGTTACAGATTTCCTGATCTTTCTCTTTGATGTTTAAATTTTGTGTTTCCTTTGTCAAACACTATACAGAAAAGGGGGAAATTAAAGGAGAAGAGGAAAAAAAAAAAGAATGGCTATTTCAGATTCACATTATTACAGGATTTGGCATTATTTTGTGCTTGTATCTAGTTCATCTGGAATTTCAGAAAGTTTTGTTGTAAAAAATAAACCCCCGTTTGGGTTGGAAAATAGCTTCTGCCAGCCTGCTCCATGGTCCTGTGGCCGACATGGAGATGGTGGCGTGTTTCTAGCTATTTCAAATCAGGAAAATAAGACACATGTTTATTTGAAGTGTGTCTAATACATGGTTATCTGTATCTCCTATGAGAAGATTATGTTCTGGAGGAGGAAGATTAATAACTCCCTTTTGCAGAGACAAGCGCATGTTTGGACCTGCATGCCAATGTGTTTACTGTGAAACGTCGCACCAGGGAGGGCATCTAGTCCCCACCAGCACGAGATGCACGGCAGATAATGCTCATTTAATTAAATCTCATTATGAAAATCCCTTCTTTTGAAGTACTGGACAGAGCTTAAGGAATGAAGGCTACAAATTTGAACCTTTTTTTTTTGGCTTGCCAATCATCAATGGAAAACTCAACCCCGACGGTGGTGGTTTAGTTGCTAAGTCATGTCCAACTCTAGTGACCCCATGGACTGTAGCCCTCCAGGCTCCTCTGTCCATCGGATTCTCCAGGCAAGAATCCTGGAGTGGGTTGCCATTTCCTTCTCCAGAGGATCTTCTTGACCCAGGAATTGAACTTGAGTCTCCTGCATTGCAGGCAGATTCTTTACCGACTGAGCTAATTCAACCCCGATGGTCCATTTCTAAGTACGAGGTAACATCTACTCCTTCCCCTTAACAGTTCAGAGTCCAGAGGACTTGGCTGAGAGCATCAACTTTGCATACTGAACCGAAATGTCTCCATCCTGATTTTTCCGCTACTAAGCTGGGCAGCCTTGAGCAAGCTAGTGAACTTCTTTGAATTCCTAATACCCTTAACTGTACATGGAGTTGGCCAAGGCTTTCTTATGAAGTGTGGCCACTGATAGATCAGCTTAAGCATCTGAGATGCGAGGGGCCCTGGGTGGCAGCTCCTTCCACACGGTGCTTGGCACCGGCAGAGCCCTGGGAGCCCGTGGGAACACAGCCCTGGAGCCCCTCTCCTCCCGGGCTGCTCTGCAGCCAGGAACCAGGTACAGGGCCAGCTTCCCCGTGTAGTCAGCTTGTTCCCCTGGTGCCACTGGCTGCCAACTCTTCATCACGACACAAACTTGCTGCTCAGCCAGGTCGTTAAGCAGTGTGTGTAGTGTATGTAAGTCAATGGCAACCCGGAAGGAAGAGCCGCTCCTGCCCGCCTCCCGCCTCTGGCCACGGAGACGCTCACCCACCTGATGGTCTGACGCTGCAGCGAGTCCGGGTCCGTGGCATTCACTGTCAGCAGCACGCTGCCCACGGAGACGTTCTCCTGCTTGGTCACCATCATGGGGTCCGGGTAGAAAACTGGACTCTCGTTGACGTCCAGGACAGTGATGTGGACAGTGGCCGTGGAGCTGGGGCCGTAGGAGACGTCGGGCACCAGTGGGTCCTCGTTTTCCACTTTGATCAGCAGGGTGTGAAAGGCAGAAATCTCATAGTCCAGAGGCTGGAAGGCAGAGAGGGGGGCTCAGCACGTGGGACTGCCACAAAGGGTGGGTGCTTTTGCACAGAGGCCCTCTGACAGCCCCCGGGCCGTGTGGACACTCGGGGATGGATCCAGGTTCTGTGGACTAAGAAGTTTTATGCAACTTGGGGCCCTCTTTCAGAAAAAGAGTATGAAACATACAGATATCAAGTTAGATATGAGAGTTGTTGAGGGTTTTAGACTGAGAAATAACCATAGCAAGTGCATGAGTCTCAGAGATCTGGATCTCTGGGTGTGAGATCTCTTTGAGTAAGATTCCCTGATGATGCTGACATTAAAAGCCTTCCCACCTGTAGCTTGTGACCCCAAACTCCAGCACGCCTGTGGGCTTCAGCGGGTGCATGTTATTCTAGTAGACTGTCATGCAAGGAAAAGGATTTGGGAGGCTGAGACGTGAGGGGTTAAGCTGCAGGGCCCTGCCTCCCCTAAGGGCACTGGAAAGCCTGTGGGGGCATTTTCATTTGTCCTCAAGACTCAGTGGCTCTATTGCCATTTTCTGGGCAGGGGGACGCAATGCCAGATACATGGCAGGCTATCCCACCAATGAGCATCCCTGCTGAGGCCCTTTCTAGGTGATTATGCAAAGGGGCTGCTGGTGTCTATCTCCTGTGTTGCTGGGTAGACTTACATCAGAGGACATTAAGGAAACCCACTGTAGACACTATGAACGTGGTGCCCTGCCCACCATAAAATGCCACAGACCACATCCACTCTGCTACTTTCCTTCTAAACCATGAGCTGCAGTGAGCATGACATTTCCTGTTGATGGGAGTGTGTGTGGGGAGACATTTGGGTGAGACAAGGACACACTTTTTATTTCAGTGTTTACCGGGAAAATGAGTAGCTAACTCATGAGACCCAAGATGTAACGGACATTCCTGCTGGGAGGACGAGACAAAAGTGAGTCCAGGGAGGTGATTCACTCTCAGAAGGAAGGGGATGGCAGTGCAGGCTGTAAGGGATCTGGGAACGTGGGATGGGGGGTGAGGACTGAAAGAGCTCTGTGGGCACAGGAGGTAGAAGGTGTAATCAGAGAGGCCGAGTGGGAGGAACTTTAGGCAGCATTACACTAACTTCTGTAATAATCACAGCTGACATGCACGCAGCCCACCCCACACCTGTGAAAGTGCACAGATGCACATGTGTGCACACAGGCACAGGCGCGTGCACGTGCGCGCGCGCACACACACACACACACACACACACACACACACAAAGTGCTGGCCTGGAAATACTTCCTGGTAGTGATAGGACTGCCCCTCCTGCCCCCACCCAGAACTCCTCCCATCAGGGTGAGTGTTAGGGTGTTAAGCCCCAACAGACATAAAGCTGTTGGTACCCAGGAGCTATACTGCGGTTCCCTCCCTGGGACACAAGAAGAATTTACCACTGCTGCCTCCTTTCTAATAACAGATCTCTGTCCTGCCCAAGTGAAGCCCCAAAGATGCAAGCCCATGAAGGATTCTGCATTTTGGCTAGTGTTCCAGGTGACTCGTGTAGATGCGGACATTTCAGACTCACAGCATGGTGGGTCGGAGGGGGAGTGTGGGGACTGGAGGAGACTTTGCTCCAGTCCGGCTTTGCTTGTATTTCATTTCACTCAAGCCACAGCAAACACGGGCTGGGAGAGCTGTGCTGCTGTAGGGTTTACGTGGGGATGTGTATTTACCCAAGCTTTGTCTTACAGCTGCAGGTCTGGAAAACTGCCTGCCACCTTTTATGGACGCTGGATGAGATGCACACAGCAGCCAGAGGCTGTTATTTTACGGTTTTCACGGCTTTGAAACTACAGTGCTGAGCATAGGGCAGTGTCAGGATCTCCCAGGAGTCCTGACGAGGGAAGAGGAGTTGGGAACTTGCAGAGCTGCTCTTTGCAGGCAGATGTTTGGGGTTCAGTTTGGACCAAGTTCTGAAAAGGGCAGGCTTGGGAGAAACCCAGAGCCCTTGTCCTCCCCACAAAGTGGGAAGTGTCTCTAAAATCTGACATTCTCAGTGGTTCTCGGTCCTACCACCAGTGGCATTATGGAACTTTGCCAATGCAAATGTTTATAGAGCCTGGCTAGGCTGAATAATGACCCCACCCCTAATATGTCCATCTAATCCTTGGAACGTGTGACTGTTACCTTACATGGTAAAAGGGACTTTGCAGATGTGATTAAACTAAGGACCTTAACTGGGGACAGAAGCCTGGATTACCCACGTGGGCTCAACGGAACTGTAGGGAGCCTCGAAAGAGGGAGGCAGGAAAGTCAAAGGAAGGAACAGATGTGGCGATGGAAGCAGGGGTCAGAGTCAGAGAGAGGAAGACGCTGGGGCACTGCTCTGAAGATGCCAAGAAATGCTCCAGAAGCTGGGAAGCATGAGGACACAACTCCACTTTCCCCTGCTGTCCCCGGAGCCTCCAGCAGGGGGCCAGCCACACGACCTGCAGCCCCGTGATTCTGGACCTTTAGGCCTCCATGCTGGTGGCCACTGTCACAGCAGCCGCTGGAAACACACACAGGCACCAAGTGCCCATCGCTTATGAGCGGGTGACTTTCTCACAACATCCTGGAGAGGTGGGCTGTCCCGGCACCCTCGTTTCACAGACGAGGAAACTGAGCCACAGAGAACAGTTATGCGTCTTAGCTGAGGGCACACAGGGAGTAGGCAGCAACGCTCCTGCTTTGTCCACTCACACGGCTGCCATAAATACAGCTGCTTCCTGCTCCTCAGGCAAACTGCTTCAGCCCCCAGAAAAGAAGCTGTATTCCACAGATGGCCTGGTCTGGTGGCAGCTCTCCCAGAACCTCCCAGACCCCTTCCTCCAGGACATGGGGGCCACCAGCCACTCACGCTCTGCTGCCACCCCCTCCCTCCCACGTTTCTAGGCCCTCCCTTTCCATTGTGGTCACATGTCTTTCTCGGACTCCCTGCAGCAGAGAGCGGTCAGCATGCAGGGCCACGTGCTCACAGGCAGTTTCATACTGAGGATCACCCTGTGCGTGTAATTATCTGCTGTGTTTAAGAGAGTAATCCAGACTCTGCTAACAAAGATTGAGAGGAAATGTGATAATGCACAATTTGAGTATGGATCCCTAGGAAACCTTCCCAGGTCCCATTTTTGCATATCTTTGATAATTAACTATGAAATGTCTGGAGAATGTGTTTCAAGGTTCCAGGCAAGTTTAAGTTTTTTGGAACCTGTGGAACAGGCTGGTTTTAAGGCTGTGAGGGTAAAAGCGCTCCCTCAAGCGGGAGACTTTCTCTATTTTAATTCTGGGAGGGCGAGACTGGGGCTGATTTATCCTCAGCTGGGGGCCCTGGGTGCTCAGGCAAGGAAGGAGGAGCACTGGAGGCACCCTTACTTTGACGACGGAGAGCATGCCCTCGTTGGTCTGCGGGTTGGTGTGGATCTCGAAGCTCTGCCCCGGGTTCCCGTTGATGATGGTGTAGGCGGCCCTCCACGCGCCCGTGGCGGGATCGTCCTTGTCCTCGACTGTCAAGTTGACAATGACTCCCATGGCTCCTTCCTCGACTGTGGCTTGAAACTGGAAACAAACAAAGCAGGCCGTGACTGTCACTATTTTGGGAAAATGACAACATAGCAGAGACCGCCGATGGCGCTCCTGTGATAGGCCTGGTCCGGGGCACATCACCCCTGGCATCTCATTCAATAATAAAGCAAAGCAGAGGACCACCATGGTGCTGTGCTCTGCCAACAGATGACAGGCTTCACATTCTGGCAGCAGCCTTACGTGGGGCCGTGAACCTGAATTCTCATCAGAGGGTGTTGGTCAGGGCTTGCCTGGGCTCACTGGAGGTGAGTGTTGAGAGAAGAGCTGTGCCTCCCCTGGGCCCCCTTCCTTCTCCCCACCTGGATGCAGATGACCATGAGGCCCAAGGGGAAGGTGGAGCCAAAAGAGGGACGGCGCTAGGGTCCCTGAGGCGCCATGAGGAGGTGGTCGGAAGCCCATCCTGGACTGCTGTTGAGCGAGACCCAGACTTGGATTGAGTTTGAGACTTTATGCATTTGTTCTTGCAGCTGTGTTACCGAATGTGAGTCTGTGTGCCCAATGCACAGTGAGGCCAAACAACATCAAAATGTCAGCGTCTGGAGCAGAGACAAGTTTATTGAGGGTCCTGCAAGGAGATGGGTGGCTCATGCCTTAAAAACCACAAACTCCTGGAAAGCTGTCAGCAAAACCCTTTTCTAGGAAAGGTGCAGGAGAGGCATGGGTAGTTGTTGCAAACATCTTGCTGTCAGATCCTTTGCTCTTGAGGTCAGGTGTTCCTGTAAACCTCCACCAAAACAAATGCTATTCTCTGTTCTGACAAGTAAGGGCAAGGTCCTAAGGCTCAACTTTCACCCTCCAAGGTCTAGGGCCTGGGTTAGAGGAGGGGATCCCTCTGAGGACCAGTTACCAGCACCCCCCATACCTTCGTCCAGCACCAAGTATAGGTCCTCCCACCAGCACCCAGGCCTGGCTGAAGAGGCAAATCTCAGTTGGCAGCTCCCGCAGGGCCTGGTCCTCAGACCCTGCCTGGATGTCATCACAGGGGAGCCAGGAGCCCAGGACCCAGATAGCCCTCAGGGTCCTCAGGCCACCCAAATAGGGTGAGAGGAGGGGAGGGTCCTGGGGACCCATGCAGACAGATGGCTGTCTCCATTAGGTCCTGGAGAAGTGGAAGGGAAAGAGGTGCTGCCTCAAAGCCTCAGCCTGGCCAGTGGGCGGCTGTGGCGAGGGCTCTGGAGCCCTGCAGGACCCTGCTCCCAGCCTGTCCCCCGAGAGCCCCAGCTCACCACCAGCCAAGGCCAAGGAGGCCTGGGGAGAAGGCTGTTCACCTGCCTCTTACCGTGCTCTCCCTCGGAGGACAACACCTGGCCAACGGCTGGCCCAGGGGGACCTCTAAGGCCACGCTCAGGGCCTTGTGCTAACCCTCGGAGCTTAAGGTCTCATGGTAAGTTGCACAGAAACGACCGCATGGCTGCCTCTCCCCTAGTACAGCCTCACCCCCACTGAGGACAGGGGACCAGATGCCAGAGCGCTCTCGCTCATACACAGAAGGGCTGGCATTGGAGCTCTAGAGTTTGACTCCAGGGCGTGACTGTACCATCTTCCCTAAAGAAGGGAGCCAGCTTCATCCTTCCTACCCCTGGCCCAACCTAGCAGGACTTTAGAAAAGCATTTTCTAAGGAAACATATAAATCAATTGTTTGGAGCTTTGTTGTACCGATATTTATATTGTAATACATCTCAAATGTTTGTTGCAAGTAGGTGTGGTGAAAAAATAAATCAGTAAATGAAAAATCAGCTTTCCCATAGACTGCGTTTCACAAGCCATCATTATTAGTACATTCCTTTGAGGTGGAAGCATAAAGTATTATTTTGGTGCTTACCTCTGACACAGTATAGGTGAATAGTAATCTGTTTGCAAATATTTTATAAGCAAGTAACACCAATAAGCTGACAAGAAGAAGAAGAAGAGGAGGAGGAGGAAATATCTTGGAATTTCAATTAGTAGGAAAGAGAACCTAAAGACAGTAAGACAATGTCAGAAGGCTCTGATGTTCAAAGAGAAGTAATTTGAGAAATGAAGTCCTGAAAGTGGTGGCTGATTAATTGACTTGCAAATCATTAATCAGAAGCCGTAATCTTGATGCCTTGGGGGAGACCTGCTGGGGATGGGAACTCATTCGCCTCTCACACCTCAGTGAACCTGGGTAAGTTGTCTCCCTTCCCTACAAGCAGTGCTGGGAAATTCTTAGAACACACACACCGGATGGAGAGGAGCAGGAGTGAAGGGGACGTGGAGGGTGCTGTCACATAGAAACAGCTCCAGGAGACAATGATTTTGACTGGATTCCTGAGTCTTGTTTAAGTTAGTGCTACCTTCTATCTTCCCCGCATTCTCACAAAAATTATGAAATTCCAGAGCTTGAAATCAGACTGGTGGTTCCTAGTCCTGTTAGAGTCTCCTTGAGGGCTTTTTAAAAACACTGTTTTGTTTTTTTTTTTACTAACCCTATTCCAATTCAGTTGATCTAGGGTTAGGCCTGGGATTCAGTATTTTCTTGACGTGCACAGGTAATTCTATTGACAATATGTAGTTTGGGTGGAGAGAAAGACAGTTCAAGGCCAAGGATGACCGAGGTGAGGATGCGAGAGCCCACTCTGTGTACTGCGAGGCTGCCTGGGTGCCGTGTTGAGAGGCCGGCAGTGCATCTGGGGACAACAGGAAGGTGTGCTGTGATCGTCTACTGCTGTCTGCCGTGTGCCTGGGAACGGAACGTGGCGGCACGTGCGCTACCGGACCCTGCAGGCTGCCGAGGAAGAAGCAGGCTCAGAGGAGGAAGGAAGAGCTTGGTTCAAGGTCACTGAGTGAGCCGCAGGTCACATCCAGATCTGGACTGCAGGAACATCTGCTTTCCACAAGTTCTCTTACTCATGCCCACTCAAGATCCCCATTGCCTGCCCCAGCCTAGCAAGGGTCATTAGGGAAGAATTCCCTGAGAACTGAATGAAGACGAAAAGTTAGTGAGGTGAAAGGTGAGAGTTCTCCTGGATCTGAAATGGCAGGTGCAGAGGCTAGTGGTCAAGGGAGCACGGGGCCTTTGTGGAGCAGAGGGGAGGTGTGTGTCGCTGGAGAGAACCCTCTGCTCTTGGACTATGGGGGAGGAGACAGTCAGATGATGCAGAGCCTTGCCGCCCAGGGAAAGGCGTTTAGAGTTTACCTTGAGAGCAAAGTGAGGTCTAATCAAGGAACTGGAATATGTTTAAATCAACTCCTGAGAGAACTCAGAAAAAAAAAATCTTTAAATATAGAAAACATTCAACACAATTATTATAGTCTCTGTTAAGACCATTATCTGATTCTTGCATAAACTATAAAGCCAGTTTCCTTGAGCATCCATTTAGAAACTCATTACTGCTTAATTAAATACTCATTCTATTAATTCTATTCAATGTTTTAACCCCATTATGTAATTCAAGAATGGAAAATTAAATAGATTAAAACGAAATAGTACCATTTTATATTTCTAGAGTAATGCTCATTTTGTGATTTAAAAACAATAGACAGACATTAATTTACCATACCAGAGCAGGAGGAATTATTGATTATAACATTACTTTGTTTAATTGGAAAAAATAGATAAAGTTACTTTCTGTTAAACTGTGCTGTAAATCAAGTATGGGATGTGAAACATGTTTTTACACAATTAGTGTGGGCAACTGGCTTGGGACATACTGAATTTCATTAGCTCTGTCTTGCAATTCAGAGCTGAGTTATTTCATTTTCTTTTCTCTGATAAGGTGAGGTGAGTTCTGTGATGGACACTTAGGAAGAGACTACCTGGACTTGCCACAAAGGTCATCCATCACCAGGGGAAGAGGGACTTGCATTTTAATTTACACTGAGAATGTATGCTCTTCCTTAAAGAGCAAAGAGTTGCTTGTTGGAAGATGGAAATGACGGTCAGCAGACTAGAATGCCACATGTGGGGAGAAGTGACAGCTCGTGACTTTAAGGGACAGGACACAAGCAAGGCTGCTTGCTTGATTGCTGGAGTCCAGGTTCAGTTCAGTTCAGTTCAGGGGCTCAGTCGTGTCTGACTCTTTGTGACCCCATGAATTGCAGCACGCCAGGGATCCCTGTCCATCACCAATTCTCGGAGTTCACTCAAACTCAGGTCCATCGAGTCAGTGATGCCATCCAGCCATCTCATCCTCTGTTGTCCCCTTCTCCTCCTGCCCCCAATCCCTCCCAGCATCAGAGTCTTTTCCAATGAGTCGACTTCGCATGAAGTGGCCAAAATATTGGAGTTTCAGCTTTAGCATCAGTCCTTCCAAAGAACACCCAGGACTGATCTCCTTTAGAATAGACTGGTTGGATCTCCTTGCAGTCCAAGGGACTCTCAAGAGTCTTCTCCAACACCACAGTTCAAAAGCATCAGTTCTTTGGCACTCAGCTTTCTTCACAGTCCAACTCTCACATCCATACATGACCACTGGAAAAACCATAGCCTTGACTAGATGGACTTTTGTTGGCAAAGTAATGTCTCTGCTTTTTAATATGCTATCTAGGTTAGGAGTCCAGGTTCATGAGCTGCCAACCCTGGGGTTTCATGGAGAACTGATGCTGAACTTGAAAGGATGGGATATAGTTGGCTGGGCCCTGGCTTTGAGAAAATTAAAAGATAAGGCCCTGGAAAGTTTTACACACTTCAGTTTCTATTTGTGAGGATAAAAGGGTGATGGAGACATCATTAGAAACTGAGCTTGGCAACTCTTTTATGAGTCTGTATTTACATAAAGGATGCAGCTTGTTGGAAAAAATCTAATATCTGGCTGATAACCTAATGGTTAGAAACCACGATTGCTGTAAATAAGATCATGTGTTTAAGGATCTTGGCACATTGCCTGGCATAGAGTAAAGAATTGATATTTGTTAGCAGTGGTGATGATGATTGATTTCATTCTGTCTCATATCAAATTCTTACTTGTGAATTGGAGAATAAGGCTCAAAGCCCCGTGACTCTTTATCTTCTTATCACAGTCTGCCTTCTAAAGTGTTTGTGTGTGTGTGTGTGTGTGTGTGTAGATCTCTTATTTCCCTGGATGGGTGTGGAAGAAGCTCTTTGCTTTTCAGTCTTATAGACCTGACCCTCACACCTTTACTTATCCTTGTCTTGCTGTTTAGCACCAAGGCAAATGATGTTAACTTATTGCACCCACATTTTAAAGGGACAGCTGCACCAGATATCTGGTTTCCTTCTATCTATAATTAGGATTCATCTTGGGACAGAAAGATGCAAGACCTTGCTTAAATAAATAGCCATTAAATGTCTACTAATGTCAGGGGGTCTACCAGGCACAGGATGTATAGCAGTCAGTGAGAGGGACACCATTCTCTCTCCCCTCAGGGGCTTACAGCTCAGGAGACTGAAGCATTTTCTCCTGGTCACTCCCTTTCTTTATACATGCTGCTCACCCGTGGCACATCTGGACAGTTTGATTTCTACCATTTCTCCACTGTCCTATATCCCAGGCTTCCCCTGCAGCCAGTTATGGATGCTTCTGTGTTTGGACATGACTTAGTTTCCAGCTAGCAGTCATTTTAATAAATGGTGCTGGGGCCACTGGAGAGCCAGGTGGAAAAACAGTGGATCTTGATCCCTACCTCATGCCATACAGAAACTGTGAAATGTCAAACAATAAGCATTTTAGAAGAAAACATGCGAGGCTATTGTAATTCAGCTCACAGATAATGTTATGTGTACCTTATATATATCAGTTCAGTTCAGTTCATTCGTTCAGTTGTGTCTGACTCTTTGTGACCCCATGAACCTCAGCACGCCAGGCCTCCTTGTCCATGACCAACTCCCGGAGTCCATCCAAACCCATGTCCATTGAGTTGGTGATGCCATCCAACCATCTCATCCTCTGTTGTCCCCTTCTCCTCCTACCCCCAATCTTTCCCAGCATCAGAGTCTTTTCAAATGAGTCAGCTCTTCACATCAGGTGGCCAAAGTATTGGAGTTTCAGCTTCAACATCAGTCCTTCCAATGAACACCCAGGATTGATCATATATATATAGGTAATATAATGTAAAATATTTAAAATATATATAATATAAAAGTATAAAAGGTAAATGTATATATAATGTGCACACAATATATGTATATATAACATGCACACAATATAACATAGACAATACTTAAATAAAAATTTAATGTGTAGAGTTCTACATAAAGTTTATTCAGTATTTTAAGACTTTATGTCTAAGAAGTGATTAACAGGAGAGACCCACAAGGGACTCTGAGTTGCTTGGCTGAGGACCACCTGCTCATCCACCAGCCCTCAAGACAACTGTACCTACTGAGTCCTTTCAGCTCACACTCCCAATGTGCCTGATCCACACGTCCTCTTCTCCCCATTCCTGTCTTATTTGGAGCAAATCCCAGACATACCACTGAATCTGTAAACATTTCAGTGTTTATTGCTAAAAGTTAAAAACTCTCTTTAAGAAAACAGAATCAAAGTCCTTCCTTGATCCAACTAACATTAATTTCCTATACTGACAATGACTGTGATTTCTTTTGCTTTACTAAAAGTACTTGCATGTTGCCTCTATTGTGGGTGGAGAGAGTGCCGTGCAGCCATGGTAAAGGGCAGTTAGTGATGCACCTCTTAGGCTTCTCCACAAGCATTTTCTCAGTTAAATGTTTCAAGCTACCCTGACTAAACAGGTGAGGAAATGGAAAAACTGAACATGGAAAGAGTTCCATGATAATCAAGAATAGCAGCGCAACAGGAAAGAGACATGATCTGAGTGGAGAGGACTCTCCATGGTTCCTGGCCTGCAGGCAGTGTGGTTCTTGGTCCGGGAGAGCAGATGCACACATCCTCCAGTGCGTGTGACCCACCCGCCCTGGGGAGCCCTGGGCTGGGAGGAGAACTGTGTGCCTCCCAGGAGGGCTGTGTCCAGGGTACTGCTCCAAGGAGAGGAAAAGCCACGTGTCCCCCAGAGGCAGGGGGATGAGCCAACGGGCAGGAGGGGGAAATGGTATTTACTGCGTGCTCTGCCAGGAAGTGTCTTCCCGCCCCTCAGGGCACCCTCTCTTGTGTTGGTTTATTTTCTTGGTGGAGAAAGCCATTTTCATGGCTGCTGCAGACACAGAGCGGGTGCTGGGTACCCGACTTCTGAGGAAGATGCCTGGCCAGGTTCTGGCTCCCTGGGTGCCCAACAGCTCAGAAGTTTGGTTTGCACACTTCCTCCACATGACCTCACCTACTGAAGTTCCTCAAATCTGCCAATTACAGACCCACGACGCAGCTAAAAAAGTGAGTTTTTAGGAAGAAGTATCTCAAGTACTAAAACATGCTTTTTCTCCTCAAAACAAAATGAAAAGATGAGAGTCATTGGA
This sequence comes from Redunca redunca, assembly GCA_006410935.1. Taxonomy (NCBI): domain Eukaryota; kingdom Metazoa; phylum Chordata; class Mammalia; order Artiodactyla; family Bovidae; genus Redunca; species Redunca redunca. The sequence continues at coordinate 690,629 of SJYQ01017132.1, read as the reverse complement.
GACTGGGATAAAAACAATGCCATTGGGCAGGGTTCTCAAGCCATGCTCCTCAGAGCAGAGAGAGATGGCGCAGGAGTCCCACCAATGTACCACATATTTTCCTCTAAGCAAGAAAGACAGAGGAATCTGCCTGAGGAATCTGCTAACTGTATTTCATCTGTTTTGTATATTAGAGCTGTTGTCTAAGAGTTTGCTTGGAATAAAGTTTTGCAGCTAAAAAGAAATTTGAAAAGCACTGCCTTAGGGAACTGATGAAATAAATATTACATTTGATGGTGAGGGAAAAACAAAAACCAAGGAGCAAATATGCCTGCATTGTTTTTTTCTCCAAATGCCCTGCGTGGAAACATTATTTCATCTGACATTAACATCTCTCCTTCAGTTGAGCTTCTTGTCTTAAAAAAAAAAAAATGAAAGAAAAGGCCAAATACATATGTTCATTTAATGGGATGATTGGAAATAATTTAATTTTGAGAATCAAAGAGATTTTCTGCAGAGATACATGTTCAATCACAAACATTTGAACCTGAATGAAGAATGACTTTTTTTTTTTTTTTTTAACAATAGCATGATCTGCTCTAAGGACTTTAGAGTTTGGTTTATGCAATTCCACAAGTTTAGAGGAGGGGAAAGTTCAGTGAAATGAGTAAGTTTTGATCCACCTCTAACTCACGGGTAAATTCTGTGACTCCTGGGTCCTGGTTTGGTTATCTGGGATGTAGAGTATCAGGAGAACAGGAGTTCCTAACAGACTATACATCAGAAACACTTGAAATCTGCTTAGTGTCTGGGATCCCACCCTCATTCAGAGATTTTCCCTGGGTGGGGCTAGGTATTTGCATGTCTAAAAACTCCTCCGATATGATTCTGATGAAGGAGGGTGCGAACAGCTGCTTGAAATGACTCCTAAGGCCGCCTCCTAATGTTAGGATCAAGCTTTAAACCAATCTTAGGGATCCGTTCCAGTGTGTGTTGGTCCTAGCAGATGTTGGGAGGGCCAAAGGATGCCACTGGGTGGCAGGGATCATCCTTGAGATTTCTTACAGTCTCTGCTCTAGGAGCCTATCAGGGTTGCTTACAGACCAACAGAATACATTTACCAATGAAAATCACAGGGCTATCTCCTGGAGGTTATGGTTTTCATCATCCCAAACAGAAACCCTGTGTCCATTAAGCACTCCTCTCCCCGTCCCAGCCCCTGACAACCACTACTCTACCTCCTGTCTCTATGGATTTACTCTTCTGGCATTTTAGAGATGGAATCACATAATATGTGGTCTTCTCTGTCTGGCTTTTTTCAGTTAGCATAGCGTGTTCAAGGGTCATCCGTGTTGTAAGCTGTGTCGGTACCCTGTTCTTTTTCATGGTTACATAATATTCCACTGCGTGCCAGACCATGTTTTATCTATCCATTCTTCCACTGATCAACATGTGGGCTGTTTCCACTTCTTGGCTGTTGTGAAATGTTGCTCTGAACATTCATGGACACATTTTTATGTGGACATATGTTTTCATTCTCTTGGGCAGATGCCTAGGAGCAGAATTGCTGGGTCACATGGTGACTCTGAGTGAGGCAGTGGGGATTTATGTCATTTATCAGCATGCACAGAGTCCTTGGTCTGTACCTTCTAAACATGTGAGGCTGTGAACTGTTTGCCGGCTTCTCAGAGCTCACTGCCCCCTTGTCCCATGTGAGGAGAGGCAATCTGGGGATGGAAGCTTCCCTCTTTGAACACAGGAGGGGCTGGGAAGGAGGAGGATCTTTGAGAGCCATGTCTCCTTGGACTAACCCACTCTAGCAGCCTCCTTTACCTATCTGCACGCGGTGTTGCTCAGCTTAATGTAGAGATGAGCTGGGCACCCTGGAGTTCACAGAGAACAAGCCCTGCTTCGTGCGTGCCCCTTGCAGCTGTTTCTAACTAGAGGAAGTACATCTTTAATCTCCTGAGCAGTAGGAGTAGTTAGACTCCTGATGCTAACGCCCCAGTACAAATAAGGACAAGAGAAACCTTCTGCTTTCATTACAAGGGATTTGTACAAATTCACACATGGAATTGACTTATAGCTTCTAATGTATATTTAAATCCCAAATGTCGTAGTCAGAAGAAACTGCTCTAAATCCATTATCTGTGTCTGCACCAGTGATTCCTGTCTCAAATAGAACCCAGGGGCCCACCTGTAATTCCCATTGGCACCCCTGCATATTTCTTCCCAGAGGTGGCTTGTGGAGCATCTGAGAACATCCGAGTCCTCCGGGGAGAAGAGATGGATGAGAACTGTTCCTTTGGGAATCAGACCCAGTGAGAGAGGGAGGATTAGGAAAATCATCCTCTGTCCCTTCTGGGTTCTGATCTTGAGTGGAGCAACACTGGAGTCTGTGGGGAGAGAGGTGCCGAGGTCTGTCTTTCACACTGAAAAGAATGAATGACGGAAAGTTACTCACGTATAACACCACCATGGAGCTCTACCGCCTATCCGTTGTGTGAACCTGGCCAAGTCACTTAACTTCTCTGTATCTTGATTTTCTCATTGGCACAATGAGAAGAAAATAATAGTACCTACCATTATAGGATCATGATGACGAAGCAAGAATATTTATAAATGTTGAGATGAATGCCTGACACATAGTAAGCAATAGAGGCACATTGTTATAATGAACACAGACAGAAAGAATAAAGAAATGACGTTTGTTACAGTACACATCATTATAAGGAATGTGACTGGAGAAATAAACTTTGCTCTTCTGGGCTTTTGGTTGTCATTTTTACAGGAGCCTAGTCGCTAAATAAATATTTCTGACAATATAACTTTCCTTTGTTATATAAACTACTTAGAGTTGGTGCCATGTATCATCAGGGGTGTCCTGACCAGTAGAACGTTTTAGTTCCTAACTGTACTTTTAATCTAGAGCAGGGTTTCTCAGGCTCAGTGCTAGTGACATTTTGGGCTGGATAATCATTGGTTGAGGGGGTGCTCTGTACGTGATGCTGAGAGTCACCCCTGGCCTCTACCCACCGGGTGCCAGGAGCACCCAAGTCATAGCAATCAGAAATGTGTGCAGATGTTGCCGTGTGTCCCAACACAGTGTGTGTGTATGTGTGTGTGTGTACAGTCCTCCCTGGCTGAGAGTCACTGATCCAGCTAAACCAGGTCAGGTGCTCCCTGACAAGTATCAGCCTGTAAGTGGCAGCCCACAGATCCCCCAGGGCTAGGTTTATCAGCAAGTTGGTCCTAGACTCAAGTCTCGTGGGAAGACACTGAAATAGCATAATAACATTTTCCAGAGTAATTGAATCAGACTTTGCCAGAAAAACATTCAAGGGTAAAACTAAAGACTATAATTATTATGAAAATTATTGATGTGGTTTCATTACTCCACAATTTTTGAATTAGCTACTGATAATCCCTTTTATAAAAGAAGAAAGGTGGTTTTTCTTGCATTTCCTTCTTCCTGACACTTGCCTGCCTCTCGCTTTTCCATAAACACATTTGTGCCTGTAAGCGCCAAGTGGACTCAGGCAGGGGCAGCCCTGTCACTCCTGGGGGTTTCTCGATGGGCCTCAGAAAACCAGAAAAGAGGGACTTTTTCCCCATTTGGCCCCGTTGGAACTGTGTTCAGACTCAAGCTTATTTGGCAGTGAAGAATTACCAACTGTGGTCCATTTTCCCCTCTCCTGTTCTCCTTGCTACTTGAGATGCGGTCCCTGGCCCAGGGTTGGCATCACTTGTGAGGCAGTTAGAAACGTAGGATCTGGGGCCCCAGGACAGACCTTCAGAGTCAGATTCCAGATGATTCGCTGCTGCTATATCACATCTCTGACCTCTTCTCTTGACCTTTCAGCCTACCCTTGGCAGCTTGGTCTTTGCTGCCTGGCCCTGAGGGGCAGAAAGATCAAAACACAAGTGCCTTGTACGTCCAGCATCCCAGCCTGGAGCCGAGAGGCTAGAGGCGACTGTCTCCATCCTGTTCAAGGCGGACTTCTCCCCCACGTCCCATCCCCCTCTCCACCTTCAACTCCTGTCCTGCTTCCCTACCTGCCAACGTGTCCACCTCTCAAATCGATAAACGTGTCCCAGACTCTCCAATTAAAAAGCAGAAGAACAAAACATGCACAGGGACGCAAAAACCTCCCTCCTCTCCACTGTGCTCACTCCCTTCGCAAGAGAGGCCTGTATTTCCTCCCCTCCCTGTGTGCAGTAAAAGTACTAAATCCATTGAAAGTTGCTGGGAGGGTTGGGGAGCACAGAAATAAGGACTGCAGAAAAAAAAAAAAAAGGACTGAAAATGTATTTTCAGTCTAGGAACGATACAGTCAGTGATTGTTGAGGTGTAACGACATGAGAAGACATGTTGTTCAGGACCCTCATCAGGGCTGTTGAATAGCTGCCAAGGAGGCGTTTCATGAAACTCACACGTAACAGGCAAGACAGGGTCCTGCTGCAGCCTGCGGCTGCTCCACCTGCACCTGCGGGAGGGAAGGCCCGGCGAGGGAGGGTCGTACGAGCCGTCTGCACGTGAATGCAGGAAACAGCGGCTTCTCAGCGCTAAGGGCCTTTTGTGAAAAGCTTGATTCTTCCCTCCTCAGTGATAGGGCGGCTTCACTGGTGGCTCAGCGGTAAAGAATCCCCCTGCCAGTGCAGGAGACGCGGGTTTGGTCCCTGGGTCAGGAAGATTTCCCTGGAGAAGGGAATGGCAACCCACTCCAGGGTTCTTGTCTGGAGAATTCCATGGACAGAGGAGCCTGGCGGGACACAGCCTGTGGGGTCGCAGAGAGCAGTGGCTAAACAACAACAGTAAAGTGACGGGGGAATTGCCGGGGAGCATGGGAGACCACGCAGGAGATGAGAGGAGCCGGGGGGACAGGAGAGAGCGTGACTGAGACGCACACAGAAATAAAGAGGTGGCGTGAGAAAGAGGGAGCTGGTGGGGGCAGGCGGGGCTGGGAAAGAAGGCAGCGAAAGGCAATGAGATAGGCAGAAGGGGAGAGAGAGAGGTGGGGGTGGCTGAAGGGCTTGCTTTTGCTTTTTCTCAAATAAGAAAATTTGGGCAATCTGCGTTCCAGGATTCCCACCTTCCAAGGGCTCGTGCCAGTGGAAGCTGAGGACAGAGATCTCTGGGTCAACAGAACCCAGTGGCTGAAGCCTCCAGTCTAAGCACCTGGAGCAACTGCAGAGGGAGGAACTGAGGATTCCTGGCTCAGCCTGGACCCCTGGGAGGAGGGGTGAAGATGCCCACTGGCCAACCGCCCCCCCCGCCAAATAATAGATGCTGGTGTGTTCTGGGCCCTGGGCATCGCTTCTATGATAACCAGGAAGTGCAGTCTTTTTACAACAGTTTCTAAAATCAGTGCTGTAGATACAACTGGATACGATCAAAATGGTCCTTGCATGTGTGTGCTCAGTCGTGTCTGACTCTTTGCAACCCTGTGGACTGTAGCCCACTAGGCTCTGCTGCCCATGGGATTTCCAGGCAGGAATACTGGAGTGATTTGCCATTTCCTTCTCCAGGGGATCTTCCTGACCCAGGGATTGAACCCTTATCTCCTGCATCTCCTGCACTGGCAGGTGGGTTCTTTACCATTCAGCCACCGGGGAAGCCCAGATGATTCTTAAAAGTCTCCAAAAGCATCCACATGGAAGGCTCTCACAGTCCTGGGAGGCTGTTCTCTTGGGCCACCTTGCATGAAGAATCCATGCCTGACTTTGAGAACACACAGGCAGATGTGTATAAGTTAAACGTCTAGATGGTGCGTCATGTTTCATTAACCCCACACAGGTCCTTCCAGGGGGTGGATTTGCTTTTCATGAACTTATCTTTCTGTTGCCTTTACAAACATTTAAGAAGAGGCTGTGAACTGGGGAACACATCAAAATTTGTGTTCTTTGGCCTCCAGTTATCTAATGTGAAGTTTGTGTTTATGGCACATCTCAGAAGGCCTGCCCATGGCAAGGGACCGTAAGAGGCATGGCAGCTGGTAACTTCCTGGGCCCAGCCAAAGGGACCTCTAAAGGGAATCTCTTCCTTTTGGCTGGAGAAGCTCCCCAGTCTCCTCCCTAAACAGCACTCTGCTAATGGCCTCCACTCCAAACAACACTTATTCTTTACATGTCACCTTGTAATGATTGTTGAGGAGAGGCTATTCCTGGGAACACACGTTCTAGATACCCTTGAACATGGAAAAATTAATCAGTTTGCCTTCTCTGTCAATAAGAGCAACTTCTGAATGGAACTAGAGTCCCTGGACCATTAGGTTTCGAGGAGGCTCATAAGGAAGTCGATGCAACACACACACCCAAACATATGCACACACATATGTACATGCACACGCATGCACACCTTTTGCAGGAAGGGAGTGATTCCCGAGCAAGTCCACATCTAGCATTGTTGCTATAGTAACACTTGTGTTACTTGATTTACAGGAACAAATTACAATGGTGAGCTTCTTCTGTCAGCTGTGTGCAACCTTGTTCCTTCTACAGTCAGGGAAGAGGTGGAAGGTTAGTATAATTTAAGTTGCAAGGTAGAGAAGAGGCCTGAATTCACAGTAGTGTGGTATAGACCTCCCCGGAGGAATGCATCACGCCTGAGGGCAGTGAGTTCCAGGGCTCATTAGCTGGTAAAGGTGACAGGTGGGCGCTCCCTCCTTCTGATGTAAGAAGCAGCTGGAGGAGGGGCCACCAGAGGGGGTTTCAAGGTCCCAGAGCTGCTGGCACAGGCTGCAGGATGGGGAGTTGGCCAAATTGGGCAATTCAAATTATTGGATGCAAAATGCCTATTTTCTGAAGAAATCCATGCTCTGCAGACTAACAGTACTAATGTTGATTAGGGTCCTGGTAACAGTAAAAACTCAACGTCATGTTGACCCACAGAATCTCACTTTACTGAGGTCCCTGCTATGAACAGGAGCCCTTTGCTGGGTCTGGAATTCTGTCCCTGTTCTGTGCCCACACATCAGGTGTATCCCTGGACCATGACCCTCATCCACTGGAGCCCATTCACAGCAGGGCAGGCCAGCTACACGAGTGCACAAACCAGCATAGCTCGGGAGATGGAAAACGTGAAGGTAATTTAAAAGTACTTTGAATATACTGGAAAAAGGACTATAAACTGCAATTTAAAATACTCATATCTTTTGGACCTGGTATTTCACTTCTGAGAGTTTATCCTGCAAATCTTTCACATGTACCCACGAAGATAGACATTCAAGCATTTTTAATGCTGTGATATTTATAAAAGGAAAAACCAGGGACCACCAAACTGCCACCCACAGGGGACTGGTTAAATTGTGAGATGCCAATGAAACAGATCACGATACCGAGCCATTAAGATGATAAGGTAGCTAATTGCTTGGCATTATTGATCAGAAGGGAAATCTGTTGTTTCGGATGGTGCAAACACCTTGGGGTGTTACTTAGAAGAAATAAAATGTGTTAGGTTAATGGACTAAGGAGGAAGTGGGCCATTCAGGGGGACGTGTGGGGAAGAGCTGAGATGAAGAGGAGATTGCAGCATCTTTGAGGGTGGAGATTGCCGGAGCTGAGGACACGGGTGGAGCTCCCCCTGTTGGTGTGTGTGAGGGGCTGGGAGGGCAGGGCTGACCTGGTGGGCTCTCCTCCTTGTTGCCTGGCCAGAGCCCCCACCCCAGGTTAAAGGCATGAAGACGAAGTTCAGCAAGCAGGCTCTGGGGGTGGAGCATCTTCCTTTGGGGCTTCCACTTGGAGGAGGGGTCGGGTAGAGTTTGTGGGCAGTGGGCAGCTGCAGAGGGGATGCCTCCCTCCCCTACGATCACCAGGGCTCAATCGCACGTAAAAGTTGTGGGAACTCTGGGATGCTGCTGACACGCTCGAAATGACCACTCACGGAAGTAAACCAAGAAGGTGTGACATCCCGTGCCTCATTCATTTCAGCTGGAAGGAACCTTAGGTGGGAGAGAGAGGAACCCATTCTCCTGAAGTCTTCTGTCAACTGTCTTGAATGACTAAACATGATGGAGTTTTTCTCTGCCCTTTGCTTGCACTAAGAAAGACCAGGACCATTCAAAGCAGGTAGCAAAGGCCAAAGGAGGAAAAATAAAAGTAATAAAAATACCGGCAATGACAGCCTATGTTCACCAAGTGCTTACTCTGTGCTGGGCATTGGGCTAAAACTCCCTACATGCATTACGTTATTTGATCCTCACTGTAGCCTAAGGGAGCAAGGAAATAGCTACGAATCCTGATAAAACTGCAACATAGTAAGAATAATATGACCCTATCTTTGTATACAGAAAATTGGGTTTGATAGATGCAAAGGGAAAAGACTCCTGGAGAAATTTAACCAATGTGTTAGCAGAGGTCATCCTGAAGGAGAGCTGAGAGACTGACAACTTCATGTACTTTTTTATATGCTCACATGACGTTTTAATGTTCTTCAAAAACAACGGAAATAAATGAATTTGTTTTAATCAAACAAAAATCTGGAGGGGATAAAATGCTACAAATTCAAAGTACATTTAAAATTAAGTTGTTTTCTAAAATACTTTAGGAGAAGAAAAATAACTATTCTCTGCTAAGCTTCACTATGTAGCTACAGTACGAAGACAGGGCAGTGCTGGTGGCAGGAAAGCCACAGATCCAGGGAACAGAATAGAGAGCCCAGAAATAGAGGCCCCCTCACATATGCCCATAAAATGAGGCCAGAGCCATTGCACATCCAAAGGTAAATAAAAGGCCTCAACCACAACCTCATACCATATGTAAAGACTAACTCAAAATGAACCATGGACTTAACTGTACAATATAACCCTTTTAGAAGAAGACACTAATTCAAAAAGATCTATGCACCCCAATGTTCATAGCAGCATGATTTACAATAGCCAAGGGGCTTTCTCGATGGCTCAGTGAGTAAATAATCTGCCTGCAATGCAGGAGACACAGGAGACAAGAGTTCGATCCCTGGGTCGGGAAGATCCCTTGGAGGATGGAATGGCAACCCACTTCAGTATTCTTGCCTGGAAAATCCTATGGACATAAGAGCCTGGTGGGCCACAGTCCAAAGGATCACAAAGAGTTAGACATGACTGGGCGCTAGCACGGAAGATATGGAAGCAGCCTCAGCGGCCATCAGCAGATGAGTGGATAAAGACTGCATAGTATATTTACACAGTGGAATACTACTCAAACATTACAAAAATGAAACACTGCCATCTGAAACAACATGGATGGACTTGGAAGGCATTAGGCTAAGTGAGGACCCATTGCTAGACAAAGAATTCTTAGAGTTGACAGCAAAAATACAATCTAAATAAAAAAGAATGATAAACTGGACTTTATAAAAATTAAAAGCACTTGCTCAGTGAAAGACTGCATTAAGAGGATAAAGAGATAAACCACAGACTGAAATTATTTGCAAGCCCTGTCTCTAATAAAGAACTTGTATATGAACCATGAAAGCAACTCTCAAAATTCAACAGGAAGATGACAATCCAGTTAGAAAGTAGGCAAAAGACACGATCAGATGTTTCACCAAAGGGAATAAAGACGACAAATAAGCACATGGAAGGATGCCTAATACCGTTAGTCACATAGGGAAATGCAAATTATAGTTGTAATGAAATATGGTAAAATTAAGAATAATGATGACACCAAATTCTGGCGAGGATGTGGGGGAACTTGATTTCTCAGACATCACTAGTGGGAATGGAGAATAGCACAGTCCTCTGGAAAGTAGCTTGGCAGTTTCTTGTAAAACTAACATGCAGTTAACATGAGTGTGTGCTAAGTCACTTCTGCTAAGTTGCTTCAGCCATGTCTGACTCTTTGAGACCCGATGGACTATAGCCCTCTAGGCTGCTCTGTCCATGGGATTCTCCAGGCAAGAATACTGGAGTGGGCTGCCACGCTCTCCTCCAGGGGGTCTTCTCAACCCGGGGATCAAATCCACGTCTCTTGTGTCTTCTGCACTGGCAGGCAATTTCTTTACCACTAGTGCCACCTGGGAAGCCCAACAGAGAGTGGGGGCTATCAAAAGATGGCACATTAACATGTTCAAGGCAATCATTCTCACATAGGCTTTTCAACAGTGAGTAAGGAGAGAGGGTATTTTTCAACTCCTTGAACCAACATACACAACGGAACAATTCTGGGTTCTTAGCCAATAAAATTAATTCTGACGTAGGCTTTATTCACATAAGAGGGATGGGATTTCTCTTAGGCTCCGTAATATGGGTTCAAAGGTGACAAAATGTTACCATCTGTGGATGACCTTGAGGATAATTTCTAATCTGACTGGATGCCAGCTCCTCAATGGACCAGCTGTAACTCTGCACATTATTTAACCTCCCGAACCTGTCCTGAACAGAAGCTGCTGGCCACTGTCATCAACACCTCCATTTTACAGGTGAGGAGACTGAGGTCAAAAGAATTAAGGAACTCGTGCAGTATCCAAGATCTGGCGAAGAATGGAGACGGAACTGGAGCTTAGTCATCTGATCCCAGCAGGTGACCAATCTCTGCACATCACTCCACCCTGCCTTGTAAATAAAGGGACCCAGAAATAAAACTGGGATTTGGGAGTAATAAAAAAGGTCCTTTTGGTCAAACCAACAGTGTGAACAGAGGGGCAACTGGGAACTCAGTAGAGAGAGCCCCTTCCCCACCTTGTCTCCTCCTTGGTTTGTATCTTCTGAGACAGAACTGGGCCATTATTTTAAAAAATTCAGTCTTTACCCCATTGCTGACTGTGGCATTTGCTTCCCTGCTGGAATTTCAAAACCCCAAAGCAGACTCGACATAAGGACCAGTTTATCTTATTACTCTGTCCCCCTTAAATCTTCTTGTTGGGGGGGGGTGGTCTAGAGTCCGTGACCTTGACACATGGTTTGGTCAAGTGAAGATGAAGGAATTGCCTGTGGCCCTGTATCCCTCAACAGCCTACAAGCTCATTGGTGGCAGGCAACACGGCCGCTTTAATGACAGTGCACAGACAGAGCTCTGCCAGGAGCTGGCCCCACAACAATACTTTATCATACGGATGCTGACAAATGCCACTGCCCCGGCTCCTCCGGATGCCACTTTCCTCTTTCCTACCCTCTGTTACTGCTCTTTGAGGAGCTTGCCCTGTTGACATTGTCCACGTGAAGCTGTGTCTCTGCTAAATGAAAGAACTCCATCATTTTTATGCCAGTCTTCTGGACACCAGGAGAACTAGCCTCCCTCTTCAGCCCCCATCAGAATGTTACATGGGAAAAAGACAAGCCATGGATGAAATTACAGCGTGGTCATAGAACTCCAGCAAATGAAGTTAACAGGATGTTTTTCTCCGGGCCTCAGGGCCATGGAAAGAAAAAAAAGACACTCAGAATCTTATTAAAGCCCTAAACCTGAGATCCATTTATAGATGCAGGGCAGATTTCCATGCCAACCTACAAACTCAGGCCAGTTTTACTGCCCAGTTATGGCAGAATCTCATAAATAGAATTCTTTGGGGAGCAGACTTCTGTCAGACAACCCGAGGGCTTCATTCTGTATCCTTTCCAGTGTACATTCATTGATTGCATCTGCTGGCTACAAAATGCCTCCTTTTCCGTTCCCTTGAACCGCGCCAGCAAACTCAAGACTGGGGACAGCGGACGAGGAGGGGACACTCTGTAACTTCAACCCAACTGTTTCTGGGGGCTGCGGTATGTCTCTGGGATGCTATCATCCTCACAATGGCCCCTCTATCGAGCCACATGCCTGGCGCTGTGCACGCCGTCTATTCTGGCTTTGACTTTGAAATGCTCTATGCTATTTAATCCTTATTACGAGGTGGGTACACTTATCTCCATTTTATTGCTAAATGAATCAGATCTCAGAGAGGTTAAGTAATACCTCTAAGCTCACACAGCCAGAAAAACGGCCGCATAGGGATCTACAGGACGTCTGAGATCAACACATGGGTCTTCAGATCTGGCAAAACATCCATTAACACGTGATGTAGCTGTAGTTGCCTCCCGCTGTCAGTGAGACAACAGCCAGTGCATGGGAAATAAGGGTGATCTGAGGGTTCTATAAAGATAGAAGCTAAAATACATTTTGGTTACTGACACTGTCATAGACCAGTAGACTAGTCTATCTCAGTGGAGTCAAGGCATGGTGTAAAGCCCTCTCCTTTGGCTCATGTGACTCAGCTTGTCAGTCTTCCACCTAGATGGCCGAGGAGTTTTCCATTTGGAGGCTGGGTTGTTCCACTGCCTCACTCGCATTGAATAGCCTTGAAGAGATGGGATTTAAATTGTGCTGAGGATATTAGTCTAAAGTGAATGAAGTGGAGAGTAGACTTTGCGTTTATGTCCCCAGAGTGATATATGAGGGAGCGTAATTTTTTTTTCTAAGGCAAAGAAAATGGGAAACCAACATGGATTTCAGACACATGAGAAATAGCTTATGAATTTATATGATAGCTTGGTAGAAATAAATTGTACATCTGTTCATTCATTTTAATAAAGTGGAGAGATGGCATGCTGCTGGGGCCCTTGGAGAACCCTGGGTTTTTAAAATTATGGTCCTATAATAGTAGCATTAAAATTTGTAATGCAGCCAGTGGTTTCTGAATTGGAGGGAAAATTCATTTATAAAATAAAAGTTCAGACTTTGGAATGTAAATGGGAAAATGCAATTTTTCTTGGCCAGATATGAATTAGTCCTGGGAGGATCCTGCAGCATCTTGACCATAAAATACATATTTTTAAATCTTAGGAGAAAGTTTTCAGACTGCTGATGGAACTTCCTTGGGCAATCTCTATTTAGGTAAACCGTGCAGGTATTAAAAATATAGTTAACTGGCTTGGCTATTTCTGCCTTGAACTTGGTGCTTCATGTACAAGAGCAATTGTAGATTAATATTTCTATTTGAAATGAGTCTGGCCTGTTATACATACAAAAATAATTTTTACTCAGTAGTGGAAACATAAGGAAGAGAAGTTTTATAGGCCAGCAATTACCTGTTGCCATGAAATTTTACTCATTCTACAAATAGTATTGAGTTTCCTATTACATGTGAGCCCTATGCTTGATACTGGGGAAAATACAATGGTCCTGACTGTAGGTTTCCTGCTGACTTTGAAATCTAGAAGTATCATTAAACTTTCTCCAGAAATAGGTATTAAGCCCATAGAAAGCTTTTAGACAGACTATGTAATTTCAATTTTATTTTAAAAATCAGCCTCCAAGTTTTCAGGTGGGTAAAAGGTACAAAAAAATCTGGTTGTGCTGACTGGCGTGGATTACACCGGTCCAGCTGGCAAAATCTCCAGACCACCTCAAATATATCCTATTTGCCTCTTAATGAAATACTGAATGGATGCAGATGACACACTTTAGCCCGTAACCTTGTAGATTAAAAAATAGAGACTGTGCAGAGGCTGTGTTTAGTCCTGGAACTGAGGGCAGTTAGTTTTTGTCTTAGGTCAGCTTTTGCCTAAATAAACAGGTAAGACATTCTCCTCAGGTTTGTGGGAATCTACATTATTATCTCACGAAAGTCCCACGGATGAGGGGTCTGGGGTGTGACTCATCCACGAGACAGAACAGAGGTGGGACAAAGATAAAAAAAAATTCCACATTTCCCACAGGCAGGACGAAGTTGTGGGCATTGGCCAGATGGAGGCAGATAGAGACCCCAGAGAGTTCTGCAATTAACATGTTTTGTTAACCAAGCCTAGAATGGAAACTAGTCAGGTCAGCGTCCTTCTGGGAATTGTTTTTATACACCTGTGCTGACCGATGTCTACTTTCTTAGGTTGCGTTTCTGGAAGGTTAATTTACTAGACCAATGAAAGGACATGTTTAAAGGGTTTTGACAGTGTCTGGATCGAGAGTCTACTCTTGAAGACAGCTCGGCTGCCTCCTCCAATGGGATCTACTTGAATTGGAAACGGGACAATGTCAGCACCTGAGGAAGAGAGATGGGGCAGAAGGGAGCTTTGAAGAGAGTAGAGAGGGCTCAAGTCATCCACCAAGCAAGCAGCAAAAGGGGGTGTTATGAATTAAATAGAAAAAATGGAAGGCCCTCCACTCCTTTGAAGTTAGGAAAACCCTATGTTTATGACTTACATTCAGATATCATCTGTGGATTCACTCACCTTTACACTCCCCCATCACAGGGCCTGGCTCATACTAAGTGGGTAATTAATGCACATGGCATGCCCTAGAGTCAACCGCATTCTAAGTACTTTCAGATCCCTCATCTCTGTATCTATTCCATGCTATATTCCAGCAACACAAGTGCGACCACGTTGTCCACAGGAAGTCCCCAGGACGGGTCTGTATCTTAACACTTCCAGATGGCTGGCAGTTGTCTTGGGCCTCTGGCAATGAGTGTGGCCTCAAAACAGTCACAAAGATGAAGAATATGAGACAGCCACGTGCTGTGTGGCAAAATCAACAAAAGAAAATTTAAAAGCCTAGGAATGGTGGTTAGTACACCTTGCTTTCACTGCCTAGGGCCCTGGGTACAATCCCTGGTTGGAGAACTAAGATCCTGCAAACTGCGCAGCACAGTTTGGAAAACAAACCAGGAAACAATAAAACAAACAAACAATAAAAGAAACAACAAACACACAGGAAAAACAAGCAAGCGAACAATAAAAGAAAGGGAGCATCTGTTTGTCCACCCCAGACCTCCCAAATCAGAAGCTGCATTTTAACAAGATCTCCGGGTGATTCTTGTGCTCATGAAAGTCTGAGAAACGAATTCTACAGTAAAATGTACTTTAGACAAATCAAGTCCAGAAATAGGACACAGCCGTGTTCCCTGGCACTTCAGCTGGGGCAAAGCTGCTGTGAGAGCAAGGCTCTCCTCTAGCCCAGCTCTGGAAGGCTGTGCTTTCATCTCCACCCTACTCACACATGTGTGTCCACCCTACTCACACGTATGTGTCTCCTGCTACCCTGCAGCTCGCCCACGAGTGCGGGCTGACCTGCAGGGAGCGATGGACTCGACTCTTTCTGCGGTGCTCCAGCTCAGTACTTGTGGATGACCACCCTCACTGTTCTGAGGCAAAACAGGGGGAGAATCTGAGTGACAGAAATTGCAAAAAGAAAAAAACCTTATTTTCTACAGGTCTGAGAAAAAGAAAAGTGAAGTCACTCAGTCGTGTCCATCTCTTTGCAACCCCTATGGACTGTAGCCTACCAGGGTCCTCTGTCCATGGGATTTCCCAGGCAAGAATACTGGAGTGGGTTGCCATTTCCTTCTCCAGGGGAGCTTCTCAACCCAGGGATCGAACCTGGGTCTCCCACATTGTGGGCAGACACTTTACCATCTGAGCCACCAAGGAAGCCTGCAGGTCTGAGAGGTATATACCAAATCCCAAGAGGGGCGGAAGAAGTGAATGGTCCCATCACCATGAAGCCAGGTAATAGACTGTTAGTCATAGTCACTGGCATGAGGGGCAGGCGGTGGGGGAGGTGGAGAGTACAAATCTGCAAAAAATACACAATGAGGGCTTCTCCCACAGGTCAGGGAGTGACTGGGCCATCCTTTAAACAGGTGCACCAGGGGCTTCAGAACTAGTAAACCAGTCTAAAAGAATTAAGCATCTCTTAATGGATCTTTGAAGGCAACACAAGGGCCTCATTGTTTTGACTTAAAGTATACACACACACACACACACACACAATTTTTATTTATAATATATTTAGGTGGGGAAGGGTTTCCTTGGTGGCTCACCAGTAAGGACTCTGCCTGCCAATGAAGGAGATGCAGGAGACACAAGTTAGATCCCTGGGTCAGAAAAGATTCCCTGGAGGAGGAAATGGTGACCCACTCCAATATTCTTGCCTGGAGAATCCTATGAACGGAGGAGTCCAGTGGGCTATAGTCCATGGGGTTGCAAAGAATCAGGCAATAGGTGGGGAAGCATGATTTTACTTTATACATAGCAATGTGCTAGTGAACACTTAACAACTGACTCCTCAGTGGGGGAAAAGCCCAGATTTGTAGCTTGTGCCCCCACTCTGGCTAATTCAAGACACCAGTGTGACGTCACTGCACACGGAATTGGGAAGAGACGCACTCGGTCAGTTCTCACAAAGCCAGGGTCAGGCGGCCCAGTGCAGCCCTGCTGGCCACCCCTGGGCTAAGCTCGTTCTCTCTCCAGCGGGTTCTGTGTGAATGGAAAGCGTGGCTTCCATCTGAGGACACCCCTTTTTGGGGAACAATCCTACCCCATCCTGTGGGGTTACACTGGTGCTGTCAATCATAGGCCTCATCTTACTTCTTCAGAAATGGGCACGTGACCTTGGATGGGCCAATCATCTCTTCATTCCCTGGCATTCAGTGTCTGTCTTACCTTGTGACCCAACAACCCATCGAAGGCTTCCCATGAGATCCGTGTTTGGGTCTGAGGAACAGGGTTTGCGTGTCTTCCTCTGTACATAAGCCACGGGGACGTAGGCTTAGGGCCCTCAGAGGCCATCTTCCCTGCTACGAGGAGAGAGCCTACCATAGAATAAAAGCCAACACAGACAGACAAACGGAGCTGAGAGACAGAGTGGCACATGGATGGCATTCCGATGATGCTGTCCAAACCCTGGAGATAGCCCCCTCTGGAAGCCCTTAGACTTCCCGGGGATGAGTACAATGCATTCTCTACTGATGAGGACCAATGCCCTCCTTCCCCAGGGATGAAGACCAATGCCTTCCAGGAGTCGCTCATGCCGGTTCAAAGTGGGTTTCTGCCTTCAACTACAAAATGAGAACAGGCAGAGGATCTTAAACTCTGGAGAAATTAAAAGCAGATTTTCTTGAGTATCTAGCCTCAGTCTCCCTCAAATTGACTTGTCTTTTCATTTTCCCAGAACTAAAGGAAAACGGATACTTTGACCATTCCTATGTGAGGCTGGTACAAGTGGTCAGTTCAGTTTACTGGGGTTTGTTGAAGCTTTCCCCTGAGCACTGTGGGAGGCCTGGGCTTGGCTGTTACAAACCAGACAGCTACCTGGTTCTAGCTCTGATATACAGACTTACAGTGCTGAACCTATGTTAAACTATTCAATCATGGGTGATTAGCAAAGGCATCTGTTTCTATTTGCAGAGCTGCTAGACAGGCAAGAGCACTATTTATTGATTTGATTTAATGCAACAAATATTCTTTGTGCTCTTTCTGCATACACCGTTCTATGACCGAAGGGGAAGACGGTGACAAATGAAGCCCTGTCTGCCCTCAGGGAGCTCCAGTCTGGAGGAGGCCCAGACGGATACCTGCAATGCCAATCCTACACATGCTGGGGAGGATGCCGTGGTTGGGGCAGGAACAAAATGCTGGTCAAAGAGAGCCAGTTAAGTCTGCCTGGGAGATCTGCGGGAGCTGAGGGGAAATGCATGGCTTCCTGACTTGCTCAGCCACAGGCAGACAAGGGCTTGCCCACCTTCCTTAACTCTCCAGCCTTCAGCTCACACCTGTGTTGGCCAAGCACGCGGTGAGTGCATGAATGAAAGCCGAGGCCACTTTCGACCCTGCTAAGTCAGAACAAGTATATCAAGTGCACAAAGATTTGTGAACTTGGAGAAGCACATTATCTCATTAATGATCATGGAGCTGCAGTAATGACAGTCATAAATTTAAAAGATTTAAAAATTGTTATCAGAGATAGCAGACTAGTATAAAAATGACCCTAGCTAATGAACCGAAGTTTTTCTTGCTTTATAGGCTTTTGCCCGAATTCTCCAGTGAATAAAACCTGGATTTCAATTGAGAAATCTAATAATTAGGGTACCATTAGGAGCCACTGATAACAGTGCAGGCAAATTTTGAGTTAGATATGCACGTGGAGGCACGTGGAGGTAAATAAAGGGGAAACGTCAGTGTATTTCCAAAAACGTTGCTGTGGTTCAACATGTGGCATTGGATTTGGTTGTTGAGAAATGAACAGGAGACCAGTGTGTCAGGGGCCTGGCTTCTTTCACTTCTGAATCCCAGAGAACCAGAACAATGTGTAAAGTCTCAGAAGGTGAGTCCAGCGTAGCGTGCTGGGACCAGACACCTGGAGTGAATAGTTCTGCCCAGAGACTGTGGCTGTGGCATGTTTCCAGCATTCCTGCACCTCAGTTTCCTCACCTGTGAAGTGAGGATGACATACAAGAGTATGTATGTCATAGGGCTGTTATGAGAATTAAATGAGTTAAGGTACCTGAAGCCCTTAAAATAGTATCTCCCACAGACAAGCACTTAATCACTGTTAGCTTAAAAAATTTGGTTTTCTGGATGAAAACATTTTTCATTTACTCTTTCTTTGCTCTAAGAAACGATTATTATATTTGCCCACTAGACCCATCAAAATAAAGCTATAAGTC
Organism: Redunca redunca; assembly: GCA_006410935.1. Lineage (NCBI taxonomy): Eukaryota > Metazoa > Chordata > Mammalia > Artiodactyla > Bovidae > Redunca > Redunca redunca. The sequence goes on along the minus strand of SJYQ01017132.1, from coordinate 672,313 downwards.
CACTAACCAAATTCACTGGCTATTAAAAGACCCACCCTCCCCTTTTTTAATTTGAAGAAACTGCAGAGTGAGAAAGAGTAGCTTAGACTTGTCCTGGTGAGCCCAGGAGAGAAATGTGTGTGTGTTACAGTTGTGTCCAGGGCTTGCACTACACACTGTCCTGATTGGAATGGAGAGGCAGGTGAGGTAACAGGGGGCCAGGAGGCTGTGAGCTGACATTGGAAAAGTTCAAGCAGAGATGAGATCAGAGGTCATAAACGTGACATTTTCAGCAAGCTCCTAGTGCACAAGTGTAAAGAGAGAAACTGGATGGATGTTCCCCGAGGAACAGCCCTGACCAGGAATCCTGGAGAGCTGACCGAAGGGCAAGGGCACAGAACTGTAGCTGGAGCCAGCAGAAGCGCATTCTCTGAGGATGGGGTCTGCAGGCACTGTGCAGGAGGGTTGTAAACCCCATCACGGTGCAGAAGCAGCTTACTCCGGGGTTGAGAGCATGGGGCCTAGACTCTGGGCAAGTTCTTCAGCCCTCTGAGCCTCAGTCTCCACATCCACTAGATGGGTATTACAAGGAGAGTCTCAGGGTTGGCAGCAGGAGTGAAAAACCGAGTGTATATAAGCCTCTTGGACACGGCCTGGCCCAAAGCAAGTGCTTTCAGATGTTTGCACTGGCTTCTAGAAGTTTGTTTAATGATAAAGAGGATGCAGGAGCAGGTCCAGGAAGTGCTGGACAGACAGAACTTCTGTCGCAATGGCCACTCTTGCTTTTGATAAAAGTTCATCACACATTTGCCTTAATTGACAGAACACTTGCTAAGGAAAGACATCTCTGAATTTGCAAGGAAGAAAGAGACTCAAAGTTCAGCATCTCAACATCTAGTCCCCCAGTGGACCTGGAGGAGGAATCGGCCCGCCTAGCCTCAGCTTTCTCACATGCACTGGGTTGAGAACCAGATCCTCTTCACTGGACTGTCCGGGTGGTAGGTGGGAAAGTGACTGGACTGTGGAAGGGCTTCATTAGCTTAAAAACTACTATATCAGTGTCCACTAATGCCGGTCCTCTGCTGTGGGCATTATTCCCACTTCTGTGGAGGTGGTGGGTCATGTGTGACCAGCGGCACTATCCCCAGTAAATCTCTGACTGCAGCAATGGCCATGTTTTTGAGTGGGGTTGGGGCTCCAAGTCTTGAAAGGTCTACCTTTGTAGTGTCTGCCAATGTCTTCCCACTGCATTTCCAGTGAGCAGCCTCCTGCCTTGCCGACGTGATCAGCCCCTGCTGGCCAGTCTCACAGCCCCCGCTGTCTCTCATGCTCTCCATCCATACTGGATGGCTCTCAGTTCCTCAAGCTAGACATGCTTTCCCCGCCTCCAGAACTTCATGTGGACCCTCTGCGTCTTCCCAAGTCCCATGGGCATGGATTCTGATGGAATCCTAACCGATAGTGTCTCAGAATGGGACCTCCCTTGGAAACAGAGGTGGCCAAGCTCAAATGAGGTCTCAAGTGGGCTCTACTCCAACACGACTGGCCTTCTTATAAAAAGCAGAAATTTATGCATAGACATGCACCAAGGCTTCCCTGGGAGCTCAGATGGTAAAGAGTCTGCCCGCAATGCAGGAGATCTGGGTTTGATCCCTGGGTTGGGAAGATTGCCTGGAGAAGGAAATGACAACCCACTCCAATATTCTTGCCTGGGAAATCCCATGAATGGAGGAGTCAGGCAGGCTATAGTCTGTGGGGTCGCAAAGAGTCGGACACAACTGAGTGACTTCGCTTTCTTTGCTTTCACTTATGCACACGGAAAGAAGGTGACAGGAAGATGACAGCAGAGACTGGGTGATGCATCTGCATGCTCATGATTGCCACACATTGCCAACAGATTGCAGGAAAACAGACTGACCCGAGCAGGTGCTTCCGCAGTGCCCCGTGGACACTGGGACTGTGAGTGAATAAATGGTGTTCAAGCCATGTAGTGTGTGGTATTTGTGACTGTCATAAATGTCACTCCTCAGAGGGGACCTCCCTGAACTCCACAGTGGGTGCCCACCTGTGTCCTTCTAGGGTGAGTTCACCCCATTCCATCCTGTCCCTAGGGTCACATGTAGCTATTTGCTGGCTAATTGTCCCCATTTTATTAACTTATTTATTTATATAGTTTATTTATTTTTGGCCACAATTTCCTGACCAGGGATTGACTCTGGGCCACAGCAGTGAAAACTCAGAATCCTGACCATGAGGCTACCAAGAAAGTCCCCAGTGGTCCCCGGCTGGAGTCGTGACTTCCTGAGGTCAGGGACCATTGTGTGTGAGGCTGGCAAGCTGTGCTCGCCACCCTGCACCCTAGCCTCACACGGTGCCTGGCACAGAGGACTCATGGAATACACTTCTGAGGGGGGTGCTGGTGAATGAATGAATTCAGCCCATGTGAATATCTAAATAGCACAGCATTAACATTCTGTGCTGTTCCCCATCCTCGTGTAGACTGAGCCATACTCTGGCGGCTTCTCCACCTTCCTGGAGGCAGAATTTCCTTTAATTTCCAGAAGAGTGATTTTAAAACTAAAGAAAAAAAGGAAAAACAAAATAACCTATCCTTACAAGCGTAACAGATTGTATTTAACTTTATCACATATGATATTTATATATATATATGTATGCTATAAAATTAGGAAAAGGAACTTTCTAATAAACCACTGATTTGTGGGAAAAAACGAATGACTGAACACACTTTGGAAGGCAACAGTCTAATGTTATGATATGCAATATATACATTCAGGTGAGACAGGCTGAAAAAGATACTTATAATTCCTATCTTCACAGATCCGGGCAGGTTGACAGCAAAATAAAATGCTGCCAATACCGAGAAAACTGATATTCAGCCTGTAAATGAAATAGATTTTAGTTTGGAAACAAATGAATATATTAAAATAAATTCTGGGTGATTTTGTTAAAGCCCTCTTAGAAGAATGCAGCCATACAGAACTTGGGCTGTGGAATATTTATTTTCTTTCTTGTTTTTAAGTTCTCAGTAAACGTTGAGCTTATTTCTACTCTAACAATTCCTTTATGTATTATTTATTAATGCTGACTTTTTTTCTTTTCTTTCTTTCTTTTTTTTACTTGACTGGCAGGGTAGTAGATTTAGGGCTTTCTGGAGTTTATGTAGATTACTTGAGAAATGAACTTAACTCCAGCCCTCTGGGCTCTCTGTGCACCCCAGTAAAACGACACACTGTAGGGTCCCTCATGATTCTGTGCTACTGTGGGGCCTGGATTTTTCACCAGCAGCAGTATTCTTTGCCACAGTGAGACTGGCCTGAGATCTGCAATCAGCCTTGAGCAGCCTCCCTGGGGTCTAAAACCACGGGCTGGATGAAATTCTCTCTAAAGCCCCCTTGAGCACTGTCACTGTCTACCTTTCCGATTGCCTCTGTTGCTCACCATCCAACATTTATAATTTATTCACTCATTTACTTGTTGTTTGGTTATGTGCCAAGGCTGGCTGCTGGGGCCAGAGCAGGGAGCAAAAGGGACAAAGTTCCTTTTCTCATGGAGCTTATGTTCTAATTTGGGGAGAGTGACAATAAGCAAATAAATAACTTAATTGTATAGCACTTTAGAATGTGAATATTATACACTATTGGGATAAAATATGTACATATTAGGATGTATACATATTAGAAAAGAATAGAATATGTAACAGGATATTACATAACATACGATGGTTTACAGGTAACACTGCATATAATAAGAAAGTGTAATTATATTGAATAGTATATTAGAAGCTGAGACACAACAGGCAGTAATGAGGATTTACCGCATGAATAATAATTTCACCTCCAGCTAAACTTTTGATGTGATCCCTATGTTAAGTCCTAGAGGCAGTGATGGAAAAGATATGTCCCTAAATATGAACGCATCCTAGCAGTGTTAGGGAGATACAGAAGGAACACACGACTCAGAGGCAACATGACAAGACTGAGCTGGCAGATGCGCAGCATGTACAGCAACAAGGAGGGAAAAGCAGCAAGCTGCCTAAGGGATTTACAACTTGGGACTTACAAAAAGGGTAAACTGGAGCTTTCCAGGTATGAAAGAAGAGAAAGGCACTCCAGGGAGAAGGGATGTGCAGTGGCATGGAGGCATCCTAAAGCCTGGCAGGTTGGCGGGATAACTAGAACTTCAGTGTGGTTTGAGTTGGAGGTAGGTGGTGACCAAGTGGACCGCGTTTAAAACCATCCAGGCTAAGACCTGGTGCTCTTCTTTCTAATGCTGTTCAGCACAAAATGGTTTCCAGGTGCAGCGTGGGCGTGGGTATTTCATCTCCTTTGGGTTGCTCTTGGCTTTCTATTTTTGAACTCTTGCATTCTCATTCTGCAAGCTGCATTTTGAGGTGTAGTAATATTACATTCACAGAGTTAAAAAAAAATGGATGTTTTACAGCTCTGTGGTTGTTGCTCTTGGTGTGAGGATATTGTCTTTGAGCAGAAGCAGATGGATGAAATCTTCAGAGCCCCCGTGCCATAGAGTGGCTCTGTGGTGAGACTCTGCCAGCTGTAGTAAAAAAAAATGCTTTTATTGCCACTGAGTTGCTGCTGATCCTCTGAGCGTAACCAGAGGGTTCGCAAAGGCACAGGATTTGCATAGAGGTTCACACAGGAGAGATGGGGATCAACACATCATGAATATAATCATGAAGGAGTGATTAATGCAATAAATCATCTGGCTGTCTGGTCTACCTTTACAGGAGGCTCGAAGAACCAGCCACACGGTAGATTACATTTTTTCACTTTAACAAATCCAGGTGTTTTGACATCACAAACACAGTGTATAATCGACTTGGGCATTTTCAACAGTGCAAGATTTCTCATCCTGCTGTCACTGAACAATTAAATCTGGAAGAGCACACACCACCTCCCTTTTCTTTAGCTGGAAGAATCTTGTTTGGATGACGGCTTCTATTTATAGAGCACTGCTTATATTTGAACAACCATTTCCCTTCACTCTCTTTTAGTCAACAAATTCAGCTGTAGACCTGCTGTTTGAAGTACCTCTGAAATTTGAACACTAGGAGACTTAGTTGATGATTTCATGTGTTTTTTTACAACCTTGGTGCATGAGAAGAAAGCAGTGAACTCACCCCTTCCTATTGAAGATAAATGGGGACATGGGTATTGGCTGTTTTGCAACTAACCCTTCTTCAGTTATGAGATGGCAAGTTGGGAATGAGATTTGCCACTGAGGGCTCTGGAGTTCCTTGGACAAGATGTTGGACCTGCACAGAGGTGGACCAGGAACTGATGTCATCAGGAGTGAGGTGACCGTTTGCACAGTTGGGGGCTGGTGGCATCTGTGTTGTGAAGTCACACTGTTCTATTCTCTCCAAATATTCCATTTCTGTATGTGTTGGGAGGCCCCTGGCTGCCACAGAAAGCATGGGATAAAGATCCCAGTAAAGTATGTTTGGTTTTATTTAAAATTTCAGCCACACAGAAAACTGTCAGTTATGTTATTTCACAGCATCACAGCAAAATGTATCACATATTTCACCATAATAGCTATAAAAAGCTTCATGGGAAGAGGGAGTCCAGACTATTTGAAATAACATTTAATCATCTTTAAAGATTTATCTGGTTGTTAAAATGTCTTGGACTCCACCTTCCAGAAAAGTCACTCGAGTCAGATAATTGAAATGGGTTCAATGTTCTAAGAAATATGTAATTGACTTTCTGGATTAATCTCTGTTGAGCAAGCAGAATGTATAACTATGTGGTCAGTGTTTAGTCATAGCCACCTCTGAATTTAAAAAGCTCTCCTAAGGGAAACAAACTCTTACAGAAGTAGGAGTTTTTTCATCACTCAGTTGTGTCTAACTCTTTGTGACCCCATGGACTATAGCCCACCAGGTTCCCCTGTCCATGCGATTTCCCAGGCAAGAATACTGGACTGGGTTGCCATTTCCTTCTCCAGGGGATCTTCCTGACCCAGGGATAAGACCCGTGTCTCCTGTGTCTCCTGCATTGGCAGGCAGGTTCTTTACCACTAGTGCCACCAGGGAAGCCTGGAAGTAAGAGAGTTTTATTTAAAGCACTCAAATATATTGCGTGGAACCCTGGGGGGGGTGTGGATAAATAAATTCACTTCAATTAGATTTTTGGTAAAAGATGACACACAATGTACATTTACTAGCTTTATACCTGGGGCCATCAAACTACCAAGAACAAATGGAAAGATCTAGAAGAGTTCAGAAAACTCAGATATTCATATCAACTCAAGAGTGAAGGAACAGGAAAGCATAAGCTGCCCCTAATGATGTAGTTCAGTTTCCTCCGTGTTAGAGTCGTTTCTTGGTTATCAGTATCAATGAGGAGACACAAAGGTTTTAATCTTTTCAGTAAAATGAATTGATTATGAAGCAAAGGGGTATGAGATGGGGTGAGTATTGTTAAAGCATTTAATTCCATTTCTCCAACCCACATTTTAAATGAATATATTATGATGTTTTGTGCTACAGTGGATTCCATACACACAGCATCTACTGCCTTTCCCTAATAATCCAGAGTAAAAGGCTAAGCCACATTTTTCTCTGTTTACAGTGACTGGGGCAAGCTTCTTCTGGACCACCCCTCAAATCTAGGATAGCTCAAGCATATGGACTTTACACACCCTCTCCCCTCAACTTATCTGAAAGCACTAGAGAGCTGCCAAGTCAGCTGGAATTTGAGAATCCAGGATCCTGCTGTGAAGGGAAGTTAACTGAAGTAAAGCCAACACTTCAGAGCTTTTACTCTCAAGGCACAGTAAGAATATAAGGGCACAGGGACAAGAGGCTAAGAATCTGGGTAGAAAGTGCTGCTATGAGACCAGGAAGCTGAGCAGAGCTTTCAACAGTCTCTTGGGGCTGACAAGGCCACTGAAATTCAGGGTGTCCAAGGTGGAAAAGCCCTTGTAAAAAGTATCCATATTTCAGTTAGAATCCCAGAGAGGCTGTACCTAAGAGTAAGAAAAACCATGATAGCCCTCACACAAAAATGAAACTCAACGATGAACTAACTCACTCCTAGACCGATTTAAAGTCATCCTTTTCTACTTTTGTTGGTTTACAGAAAGGAAAAATGACAAAGTTAAGGAACAGTGTACATTGATGTTATCCTGACATCTTGCTTCAGGTATTTTTAGAGGAAAAAGTAAATTTCTAACATGATAAATAAAATAGTTCCTTGGCTAATAAACTTACAAATGAAAAGCAGTGAGTCAAAATGAATACACGGGTAGAGATTTACATTTCTTGTGATTTACCTGCAATAATAACATACAAAAATCTTTAAAAAATTAATTTATTTATTTTAATTGGAGGTTAACTACTTTGAAGCGACTTAGCAGCAGCAGCAGCAGCAGTGGTTTTTGCCATACACTGACATGAATCAGCCACGGGTATACATGTGTCCCCCATCCTGAACCCCCCTCCTCCCTCCCTCCCCATCCCATCCCTCAGGGATGTCCTAGTGCACCAGCTTTGAGTGCCCTGTTTCAGGCACTGAACTTGGACTGGTCATCTATTTCTCATATGGTAATATACATGTTTCAATGTTATTCTCTCAAATCATCCCACCCTCGCCTTCTCCCACAGAGTCCAAAAGTTTTTCTTTATATCTGTGTCTCTTTTGCTGTCTCTCATATAGGGTCATTGTTACCATCTTTCTAAATTCCATATATATGTGTTAATATACTGTATTGGTGTTTTTCTTTCTGACTTACTTCACTCTGTATAATAGGCTCCAGTTTCATCCACCTCATTTGAACTGATTCAAATGCATTCTTTTTAATAGCTGAGTAATATTCCATTGTGTATATGTACCACAGCTTTCTTATCCATTCGTCTGCTGATGGAAATCTAGGTTGCTCCCATGTTCTAGCTATTGTAAACAGTGCTGCAATGAACATTTGGGTACACTTGTCTCTTTTAATTCTGGTTTCTTTGGTGTATATGCCCAGCAGTGGGATTGCTGGGTCATATGGCAGTTCTATTTCCAGTTTTTTAAGGAATCTCCACACTGTTCTCGATAGTGGCTGTCCTACTTTGCATTCCCACCAACAGTGTAAGAATGATCCCTTTTCTCCACACCCTTTCCAGCATTTATTGTTTGTAGACTTTTTGATAGCAGCCATTCTGACCTGCGTGAGATGGTACCTCATTGTGGTTTTGATTTGCATTTTTCTGATAATGAGTGATGCTGAGCATCTTTTCATGTGTTTGTTAGCCATCTGTATGTCTTCTTTGGAGAAATGTCTGTTTAGTTCTTTGGCCCATTTTTTGATTGGGTCATTTATTTTTCAGGTATTGAGCTGCATGAGCTGCTTGTATATTTTTTGAGATTAATTCTTGGTCAGTTGCTTCATTTGCTATTATTTTCTCCCATTCTGAAGGCTGTCTTTTCATCTTGCTTATAGTTTCTTTCATTGTGTAGAAGCTTTTAAGTTTAATTAGGTCCCATTTGTTTATTTTTGCTTTTATTTTCATTACTCTGGGAGGTGGGTCATAGAGGATCCTGCTGTGACTTATGTCAGAGAGTGTTTTGCCTAGGTTTTCCTCTAAAACTTTTATAGTTTCTGGTCTTACATTTGGATCTTTAATCTATCTTGAGTTTATTTATGTGTATGGTATTAGAAAGTGTTCTAGTTTCATTCTTTTACAAGTGGTTGACCAGTTTTCCTAGCACCACTTGTTAAAGAGATTGTCTTTTCTCCATTGTATACTCTTGCCTCCTTTGTCAAAGATAAGGTGTCCATAGGTGTGTGGATTTATTTCTGGGCTTTCTATTTTGTTCCATTGATCTATATTTCTGTCCTTGTGCCAGTAACATACTGTCTTGATGACTGTAGCTTTATAGTATAGTCTGAAGTCAGGCAGGTTGATTCCTCCAGTTTCATTCTTTTTTCTCAAGATTGCTTTGGCTATTTAAAGTTTTTTGTATTTCCATACAAATAAATACAAAGCCTTTGACTGTGTGGATCACAATAAACTGTGGAAAATTATGAAAGAGATGGGAATACCAGACCACCTGACCTGCCTCTTGAGAAACTTATATGCAGGTCAGGAAGCAACAGTTAGAACTGGACATGGAACAACAGACTGGTTCCAAATAGGAAAAGGAATATGTCAAGGCTGTGTATTGTCACCCTCCTTATTTAACTTATATGCAGAGTACATCATGAGAAATGCTGGGCTGGAAGAAGCACAAGCTGGAATCAAGATTGCCAGGAGAAATATCAATAACCTCAGATATGCAGATGACACTACCCTTATGGCAGAAAGTGAAGAGGAGCTAAAGAATCTCTTGATGAAAGTGAAAGAGGAGAGTGAAAAAGTTGGCTTAAAGCTCAACATTCAGAAAACGTAGATCATGGCATCTGGTCCCATCACTTCATGGGAAATAGATGGGGAATCAGTGGAAACAGTGTCAGACTTTATTTTTTGGGGCTCCAAAATCACTGCAGATGGTGACTGCAGCCATGAAATTAAAAGACGCTTACTCCTTGGAAGGAAAGTTATGACCAACCTAGTAGCATATTCAAAAGCAGAGACATTACTTTGCCGACTAAGGTCCATCTAGTCAAGGCTATGGTTTTTCCAGTAGTCATGTATGGATGTGAGAGTTGAACTGTGAAGAAAGCTAAGGACCGAAGAACTTTTGAACTGTGGTGTTGGAGAAGACTCTTGAGAGTCCCTTGGACTGCAAGGAGATCCAACCAGTCCATTCTAAAAGAGATCAGTCCTGGGTGTTCTTTGTAAGGAATGATGCTAAAGCTGAAACTCCAGTACTTTGGCCACCTCATGTGAAGAGTTGACACATTGGAAAAGACTCTGATGTTGGGAGGGATTGGGGACAGGAGGAGAAGGGGACGACAGAAGATAAGATGGCTGGATAGCATCACCGACTCAATGGACATGAGTTTGAGTGAACTCCAGGAGTTGGTGATGGACAGGGAGGACTGGCATGCTCTGATTCATGGGGTCACAAAGAGTCGGACAAGACTGAGTGACTGAACTGATACAAATTTTTGAAATTATTTGTTCTAGTTCTGTGAAAAACACTGTTGGTACCTTGATAGGGATTGCATTGAATCTATAGATTGCTTTGGAGTATCTATAGATACTCATTTTCACTATATTGATTCTTCTGATCCATGAACATGGTATATTTTCCATCTATTTGTGTCAACTTTGATTTCTTTCATCAGTTTTCTATTAGGTCTTTTGTTTCTTTAGGTATATTTATTCCTAAGTATTTTATTCTTTTCATCACAATGGTGAATGGAATTGTTTCCTTAATTTCTCTTTCTGTTTTCTTGTTGTTAGTGTATAGGAACACAAAGAATTTCTGTGTGTATATTGATGTTATCCTGACATCTTGCTTCAGATATTTCATTTAGAGGAAAAAGTAAAGTTCTAATGTGATAAATAAAATAGCCCCTTGATTAATAAACTTACAAATGAAGAGGCAGTGAGTCAAAATGAACACACTGGTAGAGATTTAAATTTCTTGTGATTTGCCTGCAATACCAACATACAAAAATCTTAAACTGCCTCAAAACAATGATGTGGGTGACATGATTACAAGTATCATCAGTTTAAAGATTGGTCTTTATACAAGAACATTTGACACTGAAGAGCTATATATAAATATCTATACGATAGAAACTTGATAGAGATGTTCTTATACATAACCACAACCCTTCAATTTCACATGAGTTTTCCAATAATGTAGTAAAGGTGAAAAAATATTTCTAAACTCTCAACAATACAGAGCAAGCTTCATCAACCCTGCTAGAGAAAAGACTAGACTTATTGTTCCCTTTCTGTAGAAAATGTCTTTATATAATTATTACATAAAGAAGAGACCACAGAGTTTCCAGTTAAACATGTAAGAGGAAAAAGTATTATGGGGTGAATTAGGCAGCTAGTTAATAAATAATTAATACAATATTTTTATTACGAAAGCAAGTATTGCAAAGAAAAGGTAAGACTCCTGGAGCATCAAAGTCCTTCAAGGCCTGACACTGACTTTTGTGAACTGCAGACTGGACCCCAGCATCCTCTTGATCACTTAATGCAAGTATCTGCTGGTGACTCAGTTTCAACTTGCTGACTCCCAGCTTACGCCATTTATCTTTGCCCCTTTATGAAAACTGGATCATTTACTCATCTCTCAGTTTCCAGAAAAACAGGGCTTTTAAAGTTTTTTTTTACACCATTTTTATTACAGGTATTGTACTGTTATAGTTTGAACATTAAAATATTTACCTTAAAAAGAATTCATCAAGTAGGCCAAAAAAATAAAATTCCTAAGTTATTAAATCTTCATTACCAATTTCCATTTTAAGGTAAAACTTGAAAATCAGCTGATAGAATAAATGAGTGAAAACATTTAAAAATCTTATAATTATTTGCAAATACAGTCTTTTAAAATCAATAGTGATTTAATTAATCCCCCAATCCTGGGGTTATGTGAAAATATTCGTTGAAAATATTTGTTGAACATTAACTATGCTATAAGGAACAAATAACACATTTTTAAAAAAAAAAAAATTTAGAGAGAGGAATGGACAAGTGCTTTTGCTCTAAATGGGACTGAGATTCTCAACCATAATTCAGACTCTGGGTTTGGAGAGTTTACGTATATTTCCTAAAGTCATTTCCAAATACGTAATCTAGAAAAGCCACAGCTAACAGGTAAACATTAACAGTTAAAGCCATGTGTAAAAACTATTAGGAAAACTCACAGAAGACTCTCCATAGGGAGACTAGTGCTTCTAACCCAAATTTTCATGAAAATCAATGACTAAGATTGATTTCATATATCAGTAACAATTTACAACACTTGGTTCCTCACACCCAAGGACACTGTTCTCAAGTTAAAATTATCTTCAGGAAACCATCAGCAGATACTGGATTGTTGAGTGCCGACTGGGAATGCAGCAGAGAATAAAAGAGGTGTGGGCTTCACTTTTCAGCAAGCTTACAGTCAGCGTGAATACTCACAGGGGAACAAATGATCTCAGTATGCACTATTTGCTGTTTAAAATAACTAAAAATACAACATCTCCTTTCTCAGTACCAACCTCTATATTATTAGGGGCTACAACCTGCCGACTAAAGACAGCTGGAGTCGTTTCTCAATATCCCTTCGAGATAAAGAAGGCTGAGGAGACTCAAGTAGATGTCATCTGACTTTCTGGGGAAGTTCTTTAGAGGACGTTTTACTTAGGTGAGAGGTTCTCCTTTGCCTTTCTCACTTCCTGCTTCTTTTTATCTGTTACATGAACATGACGGCTGGCAGTGCAGTGACCCTACTGTACCATGACGCAGCTTTGGGGAGGGCAGAGAAGAAAGGTTAAGAGGAACACATTAAATTGACAATACCATGGGCTTACCATGTTGGCCTGGCACTGTTGACCCAGAGACTTTCATGTGACAGAAACTACACTTCTATCTCATTTAACACTGCACTATTTGCCGTCTGTAATTTTTGGCCAGCTGAGACTCCTCTTTTAAACAGACAAAAAAAATTCATTTTTCTGGAGATGAAAGATAATATAAAGTAGAAATTAAAAAAAGACAACAATCATCTATTAATATTTCTATGAATTTTGGACAGGTTTTTAGATACTTTCAACCTTGAATGACCACCGTTTCCATTCTGGGATGACTGAGCCCTGACCTGTATCTCTAAAAATTATTTCAGCTTCAGGATCACAGGTGCCTGTTACTTTCTTTTCTGAGTTCATCCTGTTCGACTTCTTCCACACCCAAGACCATCTTTGGACTGAATCCCCATCCCTTCTCCACCTAACAGGCTTCTCTCAGATGTCTTTGCTTTTTCCCACAGTGATGAGTTTTACAGTTTCTGCCCTCTCTTCTTCAGAATTACTTCTCCATTAATCATGGGAGGGTCTTAATCACATATTTTGAAGTGTTTGAGCAGGTTTGTAGATCACTTTAAAGGAAAATAGCAGCTTTTCAACATGGAGGGAAGACAGCCCTTTAGATAAGAATTTCGCTTGGCTTTCTGAATTTTAGAAATGACGTCATTTATCATACCATCGTCTTGCTCACTGCTGCCATCTTCCTCACCACACCTTCCTCACCGTCTTCCTCATTACTGCCTTTACCCCACTCTCCTCACTGCCACTTTCTAAATTACCACCACATCCTCATCACCAACACTAGAGAACACGAGGTCACAAGAACTAGCGCTTGTCACCATCAGCTCATTTAATATTCACAAGAACTCAGTGAGGTGGGCTTTGTGATCAGCCCCATTAGCAGGTGACAAAATGAGAACGCTGATGGTGAACATGCTGAGATCACACGGCTTATGGGTGGGGTTTGAATCCCTTTCTGGTCTAGAGCTCACCCCATCACATCTCCTTTACTGCCTCTAGTGTTCTGGCGTCCACAGTGTATGAACCCCCCACTCAATGACAAAGAACAGCAGCTTTCCTGGAACATGCTAGATAATTTAGTTGTCAATTTGATTTGCTCAACATTGGCAAAGACTCTTTTGGACATCTAACGTCTAAGAGAAAGAATGTGAAGTACTAGCTTCCCATTTTTCTCGTTTTGTTACTTGTATCTCCATACAAGTTGTGATGTCAGCTCTGCCCCGTGGGAATCTCAAGCTCATTATCCAATGTCCATTTGAAGAGAGTTCTGTGACTTTGCCAATATTCACAGGTGAATACATTATGCTATTCAAGGTCTCTTACTTTACTTCAGATCTATGTTAAATCTTTCCTTAAATTCAGTGGTAGTAACAACAATATCAACAAGAGCCTCTCACAGTATTTAGCCCATAGCTAGGAACACAAGCTGAGCTCAATTCAGCGTCCACTGATATAACTAATTAATATCACCCTTTTGGCAACATGGATAGGTTTTCTTATTTCAGATTGGGGTTATCCAATTTCTAGTGTCATTATTATGTCTATATTGACCATTCCACAGTGCCCTGAGTTATTCTTTTTAAAGAGGTTCCTGAGAAATTTTATAGATCAACCAATATCTCCCACTGAATATCTTAGGAACACCAGCTTAATGAGACATGGTGAGGTGGTCCAGGAAAAATTATCCCCAGGCCAAATAAGCCTGAGAAAACTTACAGACCATACCTACCCCTTAGAGAAACACAAAGAATTTTAAAGGTGTGCAGAAGCCCTATAGTAAAAGAAACCCTGCATACCATTCCTCTCAGTGCTCTCCAGATTTCTTTGACCCTGAAATCTGCCTCCATCTTCCCCTGTACAATGATACAACTTGTGGAACTAATTTCTTGGGGCATAGTTTGAGAAACATGGGAATAATATGCAATCTACATTAGCAGTTACAGAAGCACTGTTGTGGGAGCGATAGAATGGACCACATCAGCTACATGGACTTTGCTGTTTTGAGGTTAGAATCCTGAGTGTCCAAGATGCCACTGGGTGAGGGGGAGATTTCCACCTCCTGGATGAGTCAGGTGGGGCTGCTGATGTGCAGAGGTTGCTGGGAAGCCAGGGGGCTGGGAAGGGTCATGAGGGTGGCCCAGGGCACATGAGAAAGGGGTGCAGAGTTGCCAGTCCAGACCTGGGTCTCTTCTCTGATGCCTGGGAGGGGAGGAAACATCAACAGTGGGCAAAAAAGTGCAGTGTTGGGGCCGAGAGCATGGTTCACAGGGCGCGGTGCTCACATCCTACGTCTGCTACATGTTCTGCCCAAGACCTTGGAGACCCAGATTCTCTGAGCTTTGAATAAGCTCTCCGATTGCTTAAAAAATGTGGCTCATTAAGCCAACCTCACACGATCAGTTGAGGCAATGGATCACAGGTGGAGATCCCTGAGGTGGTGGTGGTGGATATACAGGAAAGGTTTGGCAAGTGGGGGGCTGCCATGACTGATTCTATGCTCTTGGTCAGTAAGAGGGGTGTTAAGTCCTTGGCTCTGGTCCTGACCCCCAAAGAAACCAAGAGCGTCACATTGCCTTCAGATGTATGGTGCCAATGACTTCTTAGTCTGGACACATATTCAGCAGCTGGATCCGGTCTTGTGTACTCAGCCTGTCCCCAAACACCATTCCATTGGAATAGATGGGAAACAGCAACCATGACCCACAATCATAAAAGCACAGGAGCTGCAGATAAATAACGGCTCTCCCAGACGAGCTAACTTGGTTGTTATTTACAAGCTCCTGGGCCGCCCAGTTATTGCCAAGAAAATCTGCTTTACCCTCTTGCTGCTGTTCCGTCTGGCCCCTCAATCTGTACTTGCTGAAAAAATAGTTATTGTTATGCTAAAACCACAATAGGACTCGCGTAATTCAGCACTAAATAACACCAATAAAACTATGAAAGTGGCATTTTGGCATTAAAAGTTATTTTCTTATGGACTTTAACAAGATTCAATGCTTTTGAATCATAATGCCCTGGTATTTTCCACTTAAAAGAAAAAAAAAGATAAAAATGTAGAAAACTATTCTGGCCAAACACCATCTTCTCTCCACAAAGGAGAGCTTTGATGTTGCAGACCGGGAGCCAGCAGGGCTGTGGTTCACGGAATTAATGTTAATCAGCAATCACGGCCGTGACCGTGGGGGTGCCCAGCAGGGGTTTACCTCTTTCTTGGTGAACTTTGGTGAGTGATCATTTTTGTCATCGATCATGATTGTCGCTGTGGCCGTGCCTGTTAATCCAACATCCAGTCCTGCCATATCTTGAGCCTCAATGATCAGTTCGTACTTGGGGTTTTCCAGCGTCTACGAGGCAAAAACACAACAGAGAGGACGGCATTTAGACTGGAGTCACTGCTCGGGACAGGTGGCCGGCCTGTGCTCGGCTGACGCTGCGTGCCCCCTCCCTCAGGGCAGGCACCTGGGAAGGGCAGCACTCTCAGCGGTGGTGGACAAATGTACCTTTGGAGTCTCTCCAAGCAGGACAGTCCTTATACATGGACTGGAGTTGGCTGTGGGGGTGGAATCTATTTTCTGTCCTTGTTTAAGGGGGCATGTGATACATTCCAGAATGTTCCAAGTCCAGGGTTTGGGTACACATTGCACATTTGATGTTTATATCCATTAGATGTCATTTCAGAGTGGCCTCATGGAACTGATCTGGAAATGAGGCTAAATCTGATGATGAGATTAGGACAAAGATAACAGCCTTAGGAACTGAACAGTCTGGACCAGGCATTGGATTACTCTGCTTCTCAGAAACCAGTGTCAGTCTTTTCAACGAGCATGTTAAGTTGCATTTATTGTCCCCATTTTATAAGAGAGAAAACACCAGCTGAGGTTTAGACTCATTTATACTGCGCTTCCTTCACGCCACTGTGAGTTGTCTTAGTCTTTTATGTCATGTGAAACTTGAAAGATGTTTTATAATCCAGTCGTGATCTGATAAATTTAACACAAAAGCGATACTGCACTGTTATCCCTCAATATGTATGTTTTTCATTTGAATATTTGACAGGTATTTTGCTATCATGTTTAAACACTCTCAGCTGATTCAGGGTTCCGCAGGGAGTTGGGTGTGATCAGCTCCAACAGGAAGAGTGCCTGAGATGTGGGACTACGCTGGATCCTGACTGCAACCCTCCCCTGGATTCTGTAACACACCCTGCGGTTTATTCAGGAGGTTCTTCTTGGCCCTGAAGTCAGCCAGAATCGATTCTGGGGTTGCTTGCAATTAAAGGAAACTGTGGTGAAGACAGTTTTACTTGTTTACCCAATCCTATTTCTTTTGACTGCAGGGCAGCTTCCCAGGGGGTGCTAGTAGTAAAGAACCCGGCTGCCAACGCAGGAGATGTAAGACACTTGGGTTCAATCCCTGAGTCAGAAAGATCCCCTGGAGAAGGAAAATGGAAACCCACTCCAGTATTAGTGCCTGGAGAATCCCATGGACAGACAAGCCTGGCAGGCTATGGTCCGCAGGGTTGCAATGAATAAGACAAGATTGAAGAGACTTAGCATGCACATACAGCTGGAACTTACGAACTGTGTGACTGATTCTGGCCAATGGAATGTGGGCAGAAGTGATGGACTAATCTGGCCCCTAAAGCTCCTGCACAATCCTCTGTGTTTTCTATTCCCCAGAAGGAAGCCTGGATCTCCACGTGCCTGTGGCGCAGAGACCCTTCACTAACACGCTTGTAGGCTGGAATGTGAACAACAGGCAAGCCTTTGCTCAGGGTTACGGGAAGTTTATTACAGTGCCTGTCCTCATTTGAAGCCTGTGTTTCCCGTTTGGCCTTATTTTGATGCTCATTTACCATCTCCCTAAGTGGATGACAAAGTTTTCAAGGGCAAGGACCATGCCTTTGACCCCGACACCCAGCCGGTACGCAGCACACAAGCTGGCCAGCTTACTTTCATTACTGATAATGATGATATACTACTGTTTCCCTGAACTAAATTATATCTCAAAGGTCTGAGCATATCAGTGGCATTTCCAAACCAGAGCCATTTATTCTCAGGGAATGGCTCATCCTTTGGGGAACTCTAGCTCAAGGAGATAGGATTTTATTTGGACTAGGAGAAGCACTGTGTCAAAACTGGGAGAATTAAATTGGCTGCTCTGATTTTATTTTAAGCTATCTGATCTGTAAGACATAGCTGAGAGTCAAGCTGCTCTCCTGGTTTGAATTCTTCAGTCATGCATTTCTATTGCATTTGCTGTCTCCTCCTGGGTGTTGACTCGCTACCTGTTAATATATATCCTAGAAACAAAAGGAAGAGGGTGTGACTGCAAGAAAAAGCCTCGGGTGTATCTCCGCAGCCATGGGCTGAGTTCACCGATCACACTGATTTGAAAACCAAACATTTAATCTTGAAAAAAAAAAAAAAAGAATCAAACTGTGTCATTAAATATGGCATATAATCAATCACCAGACCCTTGATGTTTTATACAGCTACCTCGACTGCCATACGAGTAAGCATTTAACGGAACATTTATCACTAATAACAAGCATAATGGTAGCTGTGGGGGAAAATCAAAGAGGAAATGTTACACAGAGGAAGGTTTGGCTGTTAACCCTCCCGGTGCCCCCTCCTTCTCTTGCTTCAACTTGAGCCGCCCTCCGCACCTCCTTTCATACTTTGTCCAGACTGGGTTTTCTTCTACTCTACCCTACTTTTTCTTACTTTTCACCTTTCTACCCGCTCTTTCTCCTCTCAGTGAATTCACGCTCATTTTCGATGGTCCTTCTTCATTGCACTGATGCTCCATGAAGGCAGGGATCTCATTGCATAAAGGGGAGCTGACACTTAGGGAGGAACAATCAGCATTTGGCCAGTGACTGTTACCTTGGCTCCACCTCTTAGAAGCTGAGTGAACCTGGTCAAGTTGCTTATGTTCTCCTTGTCTGAGTTTCCTCACCTGTTCAAATGAGGGAGAATAATACTTCTAGGATAAGTGAGGATGAAAGCAGGTAGTGTAAAGTTCTGAGCACGGAGCATGGAGTGTGTACGTGGATGCTGTTATTATGTAGTAGAATCTTTGGAAAGTCTTCTAAGGACGTGGCAAGAAGCTGAGGGAGGCCTACAAGAATAGCTAGAAGGAATGGAGAGCTGCCAACAACCACTGCACGGACCTGGAATGGATCTTTCCCCAGGCGTACCTGATGAAACTGAAATTCTGGACTAATACATGGATGGCAGCTTTGTGAGAGTCCGGAAAGCAGAAGACACAGCTAAGCCACATCCAGACTCCTGAACACAGAAACTGGGAGATAGTAAGTATCTACTGTTTTAAGTTACTACATCTTGGAGTAACTTGCTATGCTGCAATAAATGACAAATACAGTTTTTCTCCAGCAGTAGGAAATCCAGCCTGAATATACATTGGAAGGACTGATGCTGAAGCTGAAGCTCCAATACCTTGGCCACCTGATGTGAAGAGCTGACTCACTGGAAAAGACTCTGATACTGGGAAAAATTGAAGGCAGGAGGAAAAGGGGATGACGGAGGATGAGATGGTTGGATATTATCTTTGACTCAATGGACATGAGTTTGAGCAAACTCTGGGAGATGGTGAAGGACAGGGAAGCCTGGTGTGCTGCAGTCTATTGGATTACAAAGAGCTGGACACAACTTAGCGACTGAACAACAACAAATATCACAATCTGTAATAGTCTTGTTTATTGATTACTTGTTTATTGGCTATGTTGACTCTGATCACTTGAGTTCCATGAGGCAGGGACCTTGGCTTGTTTAAAGTTTTATCTCCCAGCTACTAATTCAGTGCCTGGCACATTGTTGTTATGTACTAATTAATCAATTATAGTTGCATTTTTATAAAACAATGAATCACAAAGAGTGGTGTGCCCATAAGTGTTTAGCAGCATGTGCTCCTGACTTGCAGCTTTGTATGTTTTGGTGGTTTAAATACTCTTAACCATGACTGCTTTCAAGCTACCAACATTACGTCATTGAGTGCATAGCTGGAAAGTGAAATACACAATAGGTTCCTATGAGCTGGTAAGACTTGGTTCCAGCTTATAAACAGTGCTTGAAGGGTCAAGGAAATCTGTAGGAGTCTTTTGCAATAGATCCCTTTGCTGTCTAACATTAAAGGTATTGTTAATGAGAAATATTAGCATGAGATTTATAGCAAGGATATAGTGCAGTTCATTAACTTATTTACTCATTGGTTTTGCCTGGAGAAGCTGAGCAAAGCAAGACTCCTTGCAGTATAGCAACCTGAAAAGAGACTGCATTCTTCTCTAGGTTAGCTGCACCCGACACCTGGTCTATAAATACTGCAAACAGATGGCTGAGTGCATTATATGGAGCAGAATGAGTTGCTGTCTGTCTGGGGTTTGATTTACCCACTCTGGCCATGTAAGACTGGGGCCAGGTAGTCCATAAATCCGGCAGTACCATCCCTTTGTGAACGCTGCCCTCTTCTCACCGCAGGTGGGGAGGGACATTCCTCCACCTTCCTAGCTAACAGGGCGAGTCAGGTTTGACTTGTGTTTGTCTTTAGGCCACCTTTCACCTTGTTGCTTCACGCTAATGTGAACATTCATGTACGTGGCTGTCGCCTGCTGTTTTCTTGCCGGCTGGGGTCTGGTGGGTAGGGAGAAGGCAGAGCTCATTCCCCCAGATTTACTGGTTTCTGACAGAGCCAGCAGGGTGGGGAAGCAGCAGGGGATGTAAACATTGCCTCTTAGACACATGCACCTGGAATAACCTAAGTGATTTCGGGTTGAGGGACACCAAAATCAAATAAAACATTTCCAGGTGAAGTGGACCTCTTCTGATGTTACTGATGAGTTACAGTAAATAAAATGCTAAAGTCATTCATAAGATATCTGGAAAACCACCCCCTTCACACTCACGGCAGCAAATATTTGACATTTCAGGTTGATCCACAGAAACATTTATATAGTGTCTACTAGGTTCCAATAACTGATGAATGATACAGACCCTGCTTTCAGTGCATTTTTAGATAAAAAAAAAGCAAGTATGTCAGTATGATGAGATAAGTGTTATGGAAGTGTAGCAATTAAGGTCTGTGAGAAGGGAACCAGGATGTGGGGTGCTCAGGAAGGCTGTATGAAGGTTATTTAATTTACCAAATATTTATCAAGTACTTGGAGAAGGAAATGGCAACCCACTCCAGTACTCTTGCCTGGAAAATTCAATGAATGGAGGAGCCTGGTTGCAAAGAGTCAGATATGACTGAGTGACTTCTATTTCTTTTTCTATTAAGTACTGAGTACACATTAGGCACTGTGCTAGAGAGTAGCAACAAGTACAGGGAGACAAATCTGGTGCTAGGAAATTCCGAGGTGGTGTCAGTAGATTTCAGGAGACGGGGATGGGAGCAGGAAGAGAGCTGTGGTTATTGCAAGGGAAAGGCCACTCAGCCCAGACACTGGTGGGGGATGAAGGGATGGCCCTGAAGACGAGTGTCTTCTACTGTGGGGTTAGAAATGGGGTCATGACATGGAAGTGTTCTATGGAAGAAGATGAGAGACTATTAATCCTAAAACACTCTTAAATTCACCCGTTTAATAAGGACTGAAGGCTGATTCTGAATCTGCTCAGGACACCCTGGGAACAAGACACATAAAGTATGTTCTCTACTTTCAAGGAACCCACAGCTTGGTTGAAGGTAAAACATGCAAACTGGCTCCACGAGGCAATAGGCAGGGTGTGCGGAATGCGTGGTCCGTAGGTTCAGATGTGAACGTTGCAGCCGGGAGGGACACTGTGGTTTTTACATGGCTTCAGGTCAGTGCAGGCTGGAGCTGGGCTTTGAGGGAGGCTGTGAGGGCAGAGAATTCAGAGAGGGAAGAGGAGCTTGAGAACAAGCACGGAGGTCCAACTAACACAGGGCCACTGGCGTGGCTGGAGTCAAGGTCTGTGTTGCAAAGAGACATGAACTACTGTCTCTTGAAAGGATCTCAGACATCACCTGGTCTATCCCACCTTCAAGGAACTCCCAGCCTGAGGGAATGGAGTTAGGGAATGTCCAGAAACATACGGCTAGTTTGGGGTGGATCTGAGCATGTGCAAGTACAGACCCCTAAAAGTTGAAGTAAAAGAAAATATTATTAAAGTGTTCTTTCTCTATGGTTTTTATACATTTTTCTGTTTACTATATTATATATATAGTATACTCTCTCTCTCCCCCTCCCCCCCCTCTATACACACACATATATAATACACACACAGTGTTCACGATATTAGCCTGTTTTTTCTAATCTTTTGGTCCTGAATTGCCATGGTAACATTATGCCTGGTACATAGTAGGTGCTTAAGAGAGACTGTCTCCATCGGTGCTTCTGGAACTTGCTTTGCTTGCATCAGAAGCTCCTGGTGGCTGCATTAAAACACAGATTTTTCAGCCCACTTATGGTGCTTACAATTGAGGAGGTCCAGATTGGGGCCCAAGGACGTGCCTTTCCAGAAAGCTTCTAGGAAATGCTGCTGCGGCTGACCTGAGGTCCACACCTAGATTAGCATCGTTCTGAATGAACACCTGATAGAATGCAGGTCAACATGTACCCTTATTTCAACTTAAAACTTACTTGTTTATGATGTAATTTAAACAAAAAATAGAAACTGAAGTTTCTTTCTCTCCGCAAAATTTTCCTTTTTTTTTCCCTTTCTAGAAAAAATATGTACTCCACATGAGCCACTAAACACCACTATGGCTGCTCCTCTAGCCTGCTTTGTCTCAGAGCAGAAGGCGTTGTGGCAACAGGAGGAGAGAGACAGAGGCTTGAAGAGGCAGGCGGCACGCTGCTGGACTTAAAGATGGAGAGCTGGAGGAAGGGGCCACGGGCTAAGGAATGCAGGGGGCCTCCAGAAGGTGGGGAAGGAGAGGCGATACATTTTTACCCAGAGCTCCTGGAAGGAATCAGGGCCCCCGACACCTTAATTTCACCCCGGTGAAACTCATTTTGGACTTTCAGCTTCCAGAACTGTGAGATAAATGAGCGCTGTCTGAGCCGCACACTTTGTGGTCTTGCTATGGCAGCCACAGGGAATGGATGTGGCTCCTCTGAGGTTGCTTGTCAGGCATCCTCGGGAGCCGAGGTGCTGCCTCCCGCCCCACCCTGTGGTGCTCGTCGTCGCCAGCTGCCACCTTCATTTCACTCCCAGCTGCCCTCCTTCCTCAGGACTGCCCACCTTCCCAGAATAGCATTCGCTATCTTTCCTCTGGGAAATATTTCCATTTCAGTCCTTTGAAGTGTAATGTCAACCAGACCTTTCCTACTAACTCTGTCTAGTAGGAAGAGATGAATTTCCTCCCATCTACAAAGGGGTAAATACTGGATCAGTTTATTGGAGAATCTTCTCTTCAAAGTATATGGTTTTTAATATGTCAGTTACTTACTGAGAATTCATTACAGCCCTCAGTGGAGGCAAGGACCCTGCCTCTAACTTACTCCTGTCCTGTTGGGGACAACATCTGGCCCTCTGAGACACACACGTCCCAGGACACTGCCTTTACGTGGCCCCTGGGTTATACTGCTTGAAAATAAACTGAGTTAATTTTAACCACTATGGGGAAAAGTCACACAGCCAGCCCAGTTCCCGGCACTCTCTGTTAATATATGATGGATGAGTAAATCAAAGGGTGGTGATGAGGACTGCCACTCAGAAAGCTTGGCTTCAGGGATGCTCTTCTAGGTTGCAGAGATTAGAGGCCCAAGGCGGGGCCTGGGCGAGGTTGGCAAGGCTAAGTGGGTCTCTGGAAGGCCAACTGTGCAGAGGAGGGGCAAGGTGATGAGGCTCTGGCTTTCTGGAGTGAGCAGGGGAAGTCCTGCCCTGTTGGAGAGGCAGCCACACCGAGAGAGGCTTGGCTGGCTCTGATACTGGAGGACTGGGCTCCCCCACCTCATGGCAGGAGCCCCAGGGCAGGTCCCTAGCCTGGGCTCAGCTCCTGGCCTGTCACCCACCCTGACTGTATGAGCTGGAATGGGGACCAACAAAGGCGGGGCAACCTGGTCCTCAGCAGAAAGGTTTGGACAGGAACGACTTTTCAGAGAAAGAGGGACAGAGGCTGTCACTCAGAGGAGCCTCAGCAACCCCATTTGGGGGCTGCCTCGGGTGACCCTGGGGGGTCGTATCTGCCACAATATAAAATCGGGAAACCGGTGTTCCTGTCATCCGACAAGTGCTCTCCAAAAGCAAATAGCTTTTCTTGGGTTTCAATTTATTACCATCTAAAATGTCATTCTCTGTATGGGTAATAAAAGATAATACGTTTTATGGTGGCTCCTTATGTTAAGGTTTTACAAAATCTGTTATTAAATGATCTGCATAGAATCTAAATGAATCTTACTCGGTTGCAAGGCAGAGCAAGGCGGTGTTTTTCCCTTCCTCTCCCCCAGAGCAAGCGCAGCTAGGAGGGCAGCACTCTGCATGTTTCCTAATCACACAGCGGAAGGTAATGTTTTTAAGGGCAGACTAAAAATCGTGTTCTGCTGCGTAATCGGCTTCACAAATTTATATACTGGTCAAAACGTCCAGAAAATTCAATTACTGACTCCCAATGACAAAAGCACACGAGCCCACCAAGGATTGGAGGATGTTTCTAAAATTAGGTTCTAAATGCCTACGACTTGGAGCAATTGCAGTGTTACCACCTTTGCCTGCTCTTGGTCCTCTGCGTGTGAACAGCCTTTCGCCCATTAATTTCAGGTGCTTAATCAGTATCAGCTCCCCTACGTAGAAAAGCGCAGTCTAAGTGGCCTTTGTCAAGCTTGATCCATCCGGTTTCTTAGAGCCTGCTCCCATGCAGGTGTGATCTCTTAATCAACTCTGCCATCCAGGGTTACTTTTAATCAGCATTATGTGTTTTCTCTGAAGTCGAATGCATTTTTATGCAAAGCTTACTTGGGCTTAGAGTTCTATTGCTGAATCATCCCAGGTAGTTTTAGAAACAAAGGACCCCACTGAGAGAGTAATCAGCCACTGACACCCACCCACTCCACCTGGGGCTGCTGCTGCTGCTGCTAAGTTGAGTCAGTCGTGTCGGACTCTGGGCGACCCCATAGATGGCAGCCCAACAGGCTCCTCTGTCCCTGGGATTCTCCAAGCAAGAATACTGGAGTGGGTTGCCATTTCCTTCTCCAATGTATGAAAGTGAAAAGTGAAAGTGAAGTCGCTCCATCATGTCCAACTCTTAGCGACGCCACGGACTGTAGCCTACCAGACTCCTCCATCCATGGAATTCTCCAGGCAAGAGTACTGGAGTGGGGTGCCATTGCCTTCTCCACTCCACCTGGGGACAGGAAAGCAATTCAAGATAGTGCTTTTATGGTGTCATTGGGTTATGCTCTTTGAAAACAAGTTGAACTAATTCTAAATCATCTGGAGGAAAGACCACACAAGATGGATTCCAGTTACGCCACTGCTGTTGTTCCCAAAGCGAACTCACATACCAGACAGAAAAGGCAAGGAGGACAACCCGGCCGCAGACTCTTCTGGAAGGCTCTGCTGCCGCTTTCATGCCTGGCACAGGAGTCCTGCTTTCTTCCTCCTGCACCATTTGGATGAGACCACCCGGTGCACTGTGATCTCCTGCCCGTTGGCACGAGGCGGCCCTTTTGTGATCTTGGCTCCATCATTCA
The DNA here is from genome assembly GCA_006410935.1 of Redunca redunca. Taxonomy (NCBI): domain Eukaryota; kingdom Metazoa; phylum Chordata; class Mammalia; order Artiodactyla; family Bovidae; genus Redunca; species Redunca redunca. Next base: position 647,193 of record SJYQ01017132.1, on the reverse strand, counting down.
TTTTGGCCTGGAAATTGTCTTGGCTCTGCTGACAAAAGCTCAGCCTATTAACACCCTTCAATGCTAGTCGCACCGGGAACAAGGCGTTAGATGTTATGACTTAACATTTGGTCTTCCCCTTTGCTGGCCCAGCCTCACAGACAGAATGAATGTTGATAAAAACAAGTTGTGTTCTCCTCACAAATGATAAAACTCACCAACATGCCCTTGGAGGGCTCCTTTCTATTTTATTTTTAAAAACGAACAATAAATAGAGTTTTCTGCATTCTGTTCAGCTCCTCTCCAGAGCCTGTTTCAAAGTGGCGGAGAATTGAGCTCTGCAGCCAATAGAGCTGTGGGAGGGGGCATCTGAGCGCCTCAGCTCCGCTCCCAGTGGGGTCAGACCTCGGCTCTGTGCCTCGTGCCCCCTCCCGGCTCTAACCCCCAACCATGGACGGCCCTCTCTGCTCTGGGGCACCAGCGCCCGTTCCTTGCCAGCCCAGCTGGGTTCTGCTCACCCTCTGTCATTACAATAATCGTGGTCATGTCCCTTGAGCATGTGTTATGGGCTGGGAATGGTGCCGAACCTTTCATGGGATTCTTGTAACACTCTGCGAGGTGGCTAAGCCCAGCTCCTCCTGCATCAGCGAGGATTCTATTCCCAAGGACACGCAGCCCTCACAGGATGGAGCTGGGACTGGAACATGCTCTGTGTCCACTGCCTACACCCCTAACTGCTGCACTCTGCGGTCCGCCCTTCAGCTCACAGCCTCTCCTGGTAGCCCCTGAATTCCATGTGGGAACCCCTTTCCCTGCTGTTCACACGAGCCCTGGATGGGCTGGGCTTGAAAGGATTGGAGCTTTTCTCAGATGGGTCACCAGGTATGGGCAGCTCTGGGAACACTTTCCAGCGAGGCTCTAAGTGTCTGTCTTCTTAGAGACCCCAGGATTCCCACAACTTCAGTGTTCCCCACCCCCTTATTGATTCTGACAGCTCCAATTACCACCTGTCTCTCTTATGTCCAAATCTCTCCTAATTCCCAGATACACATTTCTAACTGCTCGCTTGACATTTCCACCTGAACGTTCCACAGGCACTGCAAACATAGTGTGTGGCAAAGCAAACTCAAGATCCTTCCGCCAAGCACACTCCTTCCCTGCCCTGGTTCATGGCGTCCCCTCCATTCAGGCTGCCACAAAGGACCCTGTCATGACTCACTTTGACTGCTGTTTCCTGAGATGGCAGAATATAAGCTTTGGAGTAATTTGGGAAGGGGTCATAGGATGCAGAAAAGGTAGAAAGAGGCCCTGGGTTAGCAGCATCATGCCATCAAGGGAAGAAAGACCACCCCGCCCAGACCAGTACATGGTGCCCCATAAGCTGTAGCCATTGACCAGGGTGGGGGATAGATTTATTTATTTATTTATAGCTGTTTAGAAGTCTATCTCTTTATCTATCTATACACACCCACACGTGCACACACACATACACACAATGTTTACAATGGTAAGGTCAGTACAATGGAATTACAGACACATATTCTTTTTCCCCCCTGTTTTGGGTTATCTATATTTACTATATTTTCCCTACTAGAAAAATGTATGGCTGGGATTACAAGGCAATACCTTACATTTTAAAAGTCACAGTTTTAAAAACAGAAAATCAATGAAATAAAAACAAAACCTCTCCAAAGTGATGCTTATGACATTAGATCTATACCCTTGGAATATATTTTTTGTCTCTTTTAAATTCTATTTTGGACCCAGTGGAGAAAAACGTATGAAGCCAAGAGCTGTGTAAAAACAAGAAAACACTGGAATAAAGTGGACAAACATTGGCTGAGTGTTGCCCTGCCAAAGCAGCCTGACCTGCCCATGAGGCGGACTGTGTCTCCCCACCTCAGAGCCCAGCATCCTGACTCCCTGCCGCTCTCCTTTCACGGGCATCTTAGCAAGCCCTCCCCCAGCCACCAGGCTGCAGGCAAGGGACCTGAGACCCAGAGAGGGCTCATTCACTTATTCCTCAAATGCTGTCTGAGGGCCACCTGGGGGTCAGGTGTTTCTTCAGCTGGTGGGCATAGAGCCACAGACAGAAGTCACACAGACCACCTCCTCATGGAGCTTATCTTCTAAATGAGGAGACAGATTGTAACAAAACCAATAGAGATGGACACTATGAAAAATATTACATAAGAAGGGGGAATGGAGAATTCTGAAGTGAGGCCAGGGGCTCAGTTTTAAGGACGGTGACTTGAGAAAGTCACGTCTGATCAAAGCCATGAGGAGACCAAGGAAGAACCAGCAGATACCCTGGGGAAGAGCTACTCAGACAGATGAGTCAGCAAGTGCAAAGGTCCTGGGACACATGGGGTGGATATTTAAATCTGAAATAGTGACAAAGCACTGAAAGCATTTCTTGAGGACTGACTTCTGGTGGTGTTGCTGCTCTGCTCTGGTCATGCTCAGGGCAGTGAGCACCTGTTGAAACTAGGGGCAAATAGCATGCAGTTCTGGGTAGATGACTTGACTACAGGCTTTATGAGGGCAAAGGCAACACCTGCCTTTCAAACATCCTGTACTCATTTGTTGGCTGAACAAACGAACCTAGTTGTGATTTTTACAAAAGAGAAAATAATTTTCATCATTTCACAAAAATTAAAAAGCATATTTCCTTCAATGCCAGCTGAAATCCAATCTGCCCAAATTTCATTATAGATAGAAAAATCAAAGGCTAGAATTTTAACCACATAAAAACATATTAAAAATAAACAGGATAAGTGACACTCTCTATGTGGAATGCACTTTCTTCCTTTTATAAACACTGACTCCCACAAACAGAGATCTGTCACCTAACAGGGATCTGCAGTATTGCTATTCAGCCCAGCAACCAACACAAACATTTGGCAGTTCTCAAGCTTCTTATTATAGTCGACTCCAACACCGTGGGACTTTTAATAAGAAAGCACAAAAGAAACAGTAAAGTGAGGAAACGGACAGAAATGAGAGTGGAGTGGTGCACCGATCTTAGATTGAGGACCTTCCCAGATTCAATTTAGTCAGTTACCAAATCGATCAATTCCACCTCCTAAAATTGTTCACATCCAGCCTCTTCTTTCCATTCCATTGCTTCTCTAGTTCAAGGCACAAAAAATAAGCCTCTATGGCCTCCTCACCACCTCCAGGGCATTACCACGGCAGTTCCCTCTCTAATGCTCGACCCTGAGCACTCGGCTGCTCCGCCTTGCACCCCTCCATGGCTCCCTGCGGCTACCAGGATCCTGTCTAAGCTCTGCGGATCGGCTCCTGCAGGTGTGCCTCTTCGACTCGCATTTCCTACCACGATTCCCCTCACTGGTTATCCACTGGCAATACTCCATCACTGGCCATGGTTTCTTAACCCGGCCAGGTGATCTTCTCTCTGCCTCTGCCTCCCATTGCTTGGAACCTCCACCCACTGTCCCCTTGGGAGGCATCTATGTGTCAGCTAAGGCTCAGGTCCCAGGTTGTTCCTCTGTGAAGCCTGCCCAGATTCTGCCACATCTACTCGGGAGTCTACTCCTCCATGCTCACACTGTGCCTCATTCCCGTGCATTTGGCTCCCTGCTGGCCTGTGAGCTTCTCGAGGGCTGTGACTCTGTGCCTAGCAGCATAGTTCTTGGATGTGATAGATGCTCAGTGAATACTTGTGGTCGGGGAGAGTGATCGAGCGTGACGTCTGCCTGAGGAAAGTCTGAATCTTGACGAGTCGCAGCGCCCTGGACCAGCCAGCACCCACCTCTTGCTAGGGTCATAACGACAAGGGGTGATAGAGATGGAGTGGCCTTCAGAATCAGGGAGAGAGGTGGCCCCGAGCCACCCCTGACTACCTGTGTGGACCTGGACAAATTACTCAACTTTCTCAGTGCTTCCAGTGCCCCCTCTGAAAATGGAAATGTCATTGTCTACCTTGAACACAAGAGGATGCCTGCAAAATTAGCACAGCATGAAGGGAAGACTACAAACTGGCTGCATGTGTTGACCTTAGACCAAGTAATCTCACGAAGCTTCAGTTTTATCATTTGTAAAAGAAGGGGAATAATAGTATATACCCCCGTGTTGTTGGGAGGACTAAATGGAATGATACACACGCAACGCCCAACAGTGAACATTTGTTGAGCATTCACCGTTACTGTGACTGCACCCAGGATGCTCTCTTATTGGACAGCTTCTCACTCTGAATTGTGCCAGGTGTTTACAAAGCTGTAAGCTGCTAGGAGTCAGGGATCACTCATGTCTTTTCATCGTCACATTGGAGACCCCTTCCCACTGCCAGGCATAAAGTAGATGCTCATTAAACACGAGCGGACCGGTGCCTGCCCAACCGTCTACCGCCCCCTCTCTCTCCACAGGGAACCCATCCCTGAGGACCCGGCTCGAGCATCTCCTTGCATCCCGAAGGTGGTCCCTGCTTCCTGCTGTAGGACTTCTGCTCTGGAATCAGCAATATTTGCGTTCCTCTCACGTTTTCCTATTTCCCCGTAACATGGTTCAGCCTAGAACCTACAATGGTTATTTACATTTTAACCAGTCTGGAAGATGAGGTGTGCCCCTGTAGCCATGTCAAGTTCTCGATCAGCCAGCACTCACTGCTGGTCTGAACCCTCGAGCCCTCAGGCCCAGCATAGTTTTGTTGTTGCTTAGTCGCTCAGTTGTGTCTGACTTTTTCAAGACCCCATGGGCTGTAGCCCACCTGGCTCCTCTGTCCATGGTGTTCTCCAGACAAGAATACTGGAGTGGGCTGCCATTTCCTTCTGCAGGGGATCTTCCTGACCCAGGGATCAAACCTGCATCTCCTGCATCGCAGGTGATCCACCAAGAAACCCCAGCATATTTTACCATCAAGTAAAAGGCCCCATGGGTCTGAGGAATGGATTTTATGAGGTCTGAGAAAATCAAGAATGGCTGGACATTCTTCCCCATCTAGTAATAGCTGGCCAGGGATATTTTCACAGATATGCCATTTTAAACCTCATCATAATACTGTGAGGAAAAAAAAAAAAACCTACTCAAATCCACCCAGCATAGCTCTCTGCAGTATTGAAGACTGCTGCTGTTTAAGCCAGAGGCACCCACATTAAAAATAAATGCTTAGTCAGAGAATATTTAATGGCATAGAAAATAGTTTCTATTACATTGTTGAGAGGAAAAAGCAGTTTACAAAACTGTATGAATATGGAGATCCCATTTTTATGAAAACTAGACTTGTCTCTGCACACTTTTTAAACAGGGCAGGAGAATTATATACAGCAAGATATTAGCAGTACTTATCTTTGACTGGTGTTGTTGTACAATTTTTATTTCATTCTTTGTATTCTTCTCTAATTTTTTATTTAGTGGTCAGAAAAAGGGCAAGTTATGTTACCAGAACTGAAGCGCAAGGTTAAGGTGATCCTGGACGCATCTGTGTGCTTTTGGTGGGGGTGGATCATAGGCTGTGTGGCTCTGGATGTGGCCTCTTGGCACTCCCTCCGCCACATGTCCTGGGCACCACGCAAACCCAGGAGACCCAAGGCTGTGCTCAGAAGCGGACAACCATCTCCTTGAACCCAGAAGTGATGGCCATTAGCAATTCTAACAGGGGCATCTGTGGCCCTCCCGTTATAATAGAAAAAGTTTACTAAGTAAAGAACACAGGCCTCACAGGCCCTCTAAATGTCAGTGTGCAGCCTGCACGTTTATATCTCAGCAAACACGCAGGCTTCTCCAGAGAGCCCGACCCGACAGCTGGCTGGGGTGTGAACCAAGAATTGGCCTAATATTAACTGGCCCTGAGGTGTGACATGGGGTCCTTTAAAGGCTGTGCTGGGAAACTTCTCTTTTCCCAGCTTTGCTGCCTTTAAGGCGGCCATCCATAAATCATGAGGAGGGTCTGGGCAGCAAGCTCGGGGGTTGGAGCTGTTTAACTCTTTTCTGCCCCAGTGCATCCACTATCCACATGATACTCTGTACCTGTGAATGTACCACAAGGTCTAATGTTTGGATGCAAATGAAAACTTGCAGCCCAAACAACAGGATGATTCTAAATACCCAGGGATTTTGAGAAAGAGAAATGAGCAATCAAACACAGGAGCACTTGGTTGTTTTATCCACAAATGCCATCTAAATATCTGGGTTAGACATTTTATCATTTAAAATACAATGAAGAGGACATTATCAAGGTGAGAAGACAATCTACAGAATGGGAGAAGATACTTGCAAATATAACAGGGCCACTAGCAATTCTAACAGGGGCATCTGCAGCCCTCTAGTTACAATAGAAAGAGCATACTAAAAACACAGGACCTGCGTTCAAGCTGGAATCAAGATTGCTGGGAGAAATATCAATAACCTCAGATATGCAGATGATACCACCCTTATGGTAGAAAGTGAAGAGGAACTAAAGAGTCTCTTGACAAAGGTGAAAGAGCAGAGTGCAAAAGCTGGCTTAAATCTCAACATTCAAAAAACAAAGATCATGGCATCTAGTCTCATCACTTCATGTCAAACAGAAGGGGAACAATGGAAACAGTGACATACTTTATTTTCTTGGGCTCCAAAATCACTATAGATGGTGATTCCAGCCATGAAATTAAAAGATGCTTGCTCCTTGGAAGAAAAGCTATGACAAATCTAGGCAGTATTTTAAAAAGCAGAGACATTACTTTACTGACAAAGATCCGTATAGTCAAAGTTGTGGTTTCTCCAGTAGTCATGAATGGATATGAGAGGTGGACCATAAAGAAGGCTGAGTGCTGAAGGATTGATGCTTTTGAACTGTGGTGTTGGAGAAGACTCTTGAGAGTCCCTTGAACTGCAAGGAGATCCAACCAGTCCATCCTAAGGGAGATCAGTCCTAGGTGTTCATTGGAGGGACTGATGCTGAAGCTGAAACTCCAATACTTTGGCCACCTGATGTGGAGAACTGACTCATTTGAAAAGACCCTGATGCTGGGAAAGATTGAAGGCAGGAGGGGAAGGGATGAGATGGTTGGATGGCATTACTGACTCAGTGGACATGAGTTTGAGCAAGCTCCAGGAGTTGGTGAAGGACAGTGAAGCCTGGTGTGCTGCAATCCATGGGGTTGCAAAGAGTCAGGCATGACTGAGAGAAAGTGCAAGAACAACTTGCAAATCATCTATCTGATAAGAGTTTACAATTCAAAACACAAAAAGAATGTTTAGAAATTAACAACAGAAGATATACAACCCAATTCCACTTAGGCAAAAGACTTGAATAGATATTTCTGCAAATAAGATGTACAGTTGGCCAATAAGCACATAAAAAGATGCTCAACATCAACCGCCATTAGGAAAGTGCAAGTCGAAAATCACAGTGATGTGCCACGTCATCCCCCGCTCCCCTGCCCAGGGGGATTTTAATAAAAAAGAGGAAAATAAGCATTGGCAGACTTATGAAGAAATTGGAACCCTGTACTTTACTGGTGGGAGTGAAAAATGGTTCAGCCATTGAGGAAAAGTTTGGTGGTTCCTCAAAAAGGTAAACATAGAATTACCATGTGACCCAGCAATTCCTGTCCTGGGTACACAACTCAAATGTACAGAAAACAGGTTCTCAAACAAATACACATGAATGTTCGTGGCGATGCTATTTCGACTAGCCAAGAAGTAAAGAAAACCCGAATGTCCATCAATGGATGAATGGATAAACAAAATGTGGTATATTCACGTGGAATACTATTTGGCCATTAAAAAGAATGAATTATTGATATATGCTACCACATGGATGAACCTTGAAAACATTATGCTAAGTGAAAGAAGTTAGATACAAAATATCTAGCTTCAAAGTACTGTCCAGAATAGATAAATCCAGAGAGACAGAATGTAGACTGGTGGCCATCAGGAGTTGGTGGGGAAAGGAGATTGGGAAGAGATTGTTGGATGGATCTTAGGTTTCCTATGGGGATGATGAGAGTGTTTCAGAATTAGATAAAAGGGGTTGCACGATACTATGAGTGTACTCAATGCTGCTGAATGGTTCACTTGGGGGAAAAAAACAACTTTTATGTTATAGCATCTCAATAAAAAGATAGGATAAACTGCCTACTCTGAGCTACTTGCTGGGACTACGAAGGTGAGTAAAACAGTCATGGCCCTGCTTTTATGTAAACTCTAGTCCAGTGTGGGCAGATGCTTTTGCTAAGCTCTACCTATGAGATGAGGAGAGGGCCAGGGTGCTAGGAAAGCCCCACAGGAAGGATGTGAGCTTTTCTGAGACCAGGAACCCTTCTCCAGGAACTGATGGTTGCACCACAATCTGAAGAGAGATTAGGAGATCATGAGGGTAAGGGGATGGCGTGGGAAAGATGTTCTAGGTCTAGACTGGCTCGTGCAAAGGCCCTTTGACGGGAATGGGTGAGGCAGGGAGACACCTGTGCAGTTTGAGGGTGAAGGAGGAGGGAGGTGTGGTGTGAAGAGGGGCCGGACAGAGGTTCCTAGACCATGCTGGCCTTGCAGACCCATGGAAGGGCTTGGCTCAGTCTCCAGCAAGAAACAGGACTCACAGGGGAGTATTTTAAGGAGAGGCTCACACGATAAGGGATCATTTTGGCTGTAGTGTAGGACACTATTTTTTTTTCTTTTGCTAACAGCTTTATTGAGATGTAATTCACATAATACAAACTGCCCATTTAAAGTGTACAATTCAATAGTTTTTAGTATATTTACAGAGCTGAGAAACTATTATCACATTCGATTTTAGAACATTTCATCACCCTGGAGAGAAATCCCATACCTGTTATCATCCTTTGGTTAGCACCACAAACTGGTGTCTTAAAGCAACAGACACTGTCTCCCCAGTGTTTCATTCCTTTTTCTGGACACATATTGTCCCATTGTAAGGATCTACCACATTATAATTATCCATTTATCAATAGATGGACAGTTGGGTTGCCTCTACTTTGTGGCCATTATGAATAATGCTGCTATGAGAATTCATGTACATATTTTCATGTAAACCTATGCTTTCATTTCTCCTATGTAAGTACTCAGGAATGGAATTTCTAGGTCATATTATCTGTCTGTGTGTGTGTGTGTAGGCATAGAAATTGATCACTTTAAAAGTTACTCTTCATGGAGTAAGAAGAGTAAGTTTTAAGTTACTGGAGTTAAAACTGATGTTCATGGACACCCCAGGGATGAATTCAGGAGACCTCTTGACCCAGAAAGTGTTTGTGAAATTATGGTTCCTTTACATTGTTTCCTGGGGAGATGTTCTATCAGACTCTTTTCAGCTTGGCATGACTTGGTCACGATTTGGGAAGAGAGGGAACTTATGTGTCAAGACTCACTGTGAATCACTAAGTGCAGTCTCCAGCCTGTAGTCGAGAACACTGGGGTGGGGGGCTGACAAAGCTCACAGTCCTGTAGCTGGCAGCAGTGAGTGAGGCCAAGATTTGAATGTCAGTCTGACCTCTGGGATTCCCAAGGATCACCAGTGGTAAAAACAAAAACCCACCTGCTGGTGCAGGAAACAAGAGATGCGAGTCTGATCCCTGGGTCTGGAAGATCCCCTGGAGGAGGGAATGGCAGCCCACTCCAGTATTCTCGCCTGGAGAATCCCACGGACAGAGGAGCCTGGCGGGCTGCAGTCCATGGGGTCACAGAGAGTCGGACACAAGTGAGCAGCTGAGCACACAGGCACGCGCTGACCTCGGAGCAGCCGTACGTGGTCAGCCTCCTGCAGGCTGCGGATCTGGCTCCTGGCCTGAAGTCCCAGCTGCTGTTTCTCCCCAGGAGCTTGGAGGCACAGGCCTCCAAAAGTGATCATTGCAGCGAGGGCCTGTTGGGTCCTCTCTGCTTGGAGCTCAGCAGTAGTGAGATTGTAGACTTTGGATGCAAACTCAAATGTGTGAGAGTGGCTTCCAAGCCCTAAAAACTGGGTGTCCGTGTCTGGCACGTCAAGGGTGTGCTCCGAGAGGAAGGGCAGCCGCAGCAGCAGTGCCACCCACAGTGGTGACACCCGCTGCCGTTCCTGGAGCGTCTTCTTTGATCTAGGCACTTGTACCCTTTTATCAGAGTCTTCATGACAGCGCTGCTGGGTCTGTATCACAGCATTCCCATTTCAAAATTGGAAAATCAAGGGGTATAGGGTGCAAACAAATTTCCTGGGAAAGCTCTAGCTCGAAGACACTCTTGTACCAGGAGACTGGGCAGAAGGTCTCCAGGGATCCCAGTCTCTTCCCTAAACCCAGGATACCAATTCGCTCAAAGCTGGGGCAAGCTGGTTTGGGCTTCTCTCTCCCAAGGTTCAGCACTGAGAAATACCCGGGCACACGGGCCGTTACTCAGCATGAGTACAACTGGCATCTAGTGGGTCCTCAATATATGTTTATCAACCACATGAGTGAGCTGATGAGCCAAGCCTGGTCACTTTGCCCTTAAGGAATCTGCTATCCTGCTCGGAAAAAAAAAAAAAAAAAAAATACAGCCTCATTTACAAATCTTAAAATTCTTTCTGCCTTTATATTTATTTAATAGTTTCAGGAATGTTAGATTTCTATTTATTTGGAAAATCAGATTTTATTTTTTTAAGGCAACTCTGCCAGGAGCAGGGTTCTGAGGTTGCACCTGCACTCAAAGGGCAAGGATGTCATGACTGATTACTGATGCTTCCCCTGAGGGCAGGATGGGGAGCAAAAGCTTGGCTGTCACAATAGCCTTCTCCTTCCCCAGGTGGTTTTCTGACCTTCTACAAGTTTGTTGGTCATCTCCATGCTGACAGATCACTGGCCTGATTCTCTTGTTGAACCATTGCAGGCTCTGACCCACTAAATTCTCACCACACTGAGCTGAACCACGCCCACGGGCACTAAATCCTATTTTAGGGTCCAGGCTATTTAAGAAATACATATGTTGGTTCCAGTTCATTTGACAGAAGCTGTGTAACCAGCTCCTAGACACACTTCAACCTTCTCCCTTACTTCTCCAAACTCAATGATTCAAGGTCCTTTCAGTGTCTAAATCTTTTTTATTCTTCAAATTTCTCAGCAGCTCAGCAATGTGTCACTGCATTGTACAGTCATAAAAATAATATTAATGTTACATGGTGTGAGACGATGCTCATACCATATTCTGTGGATGAAAAATATTGAGTGTGTCAACATGTTCAAGGCCTAAAAAGAGAGCTTCATCATTCTACCCACAGTCTCTGTAAGTACTGTATACATTTCAATTCTTTCTGTGTGGAACTTAATGAGTTTGGATTCTCTGCCTCATTGGTCATAGCAACGGGAAATAAAACAAAGGGAAAAGGCATAACTTTCCCACATTTAAACTTTAAATATATCAAATCTTTAAGACAAACTAAACAGAAATGATCACTAAAATTTATAGGAGAAGTGACATATGATTTGAATTTCTAAAATGCATTTTGGGTTTGTTACAAGTTCTTCCAAGTCAGGAATGCCATGTTTGGCTACCACACACATTCAATAACTTCTCCACTGCCCAAGTCCTAGAAGAACTGAGGAGTAACACAAAGAAACTGGTGAGCTAAGACTGTTGTTTAGTCGCTAAGTCGTGTCTGACTCTGCGACCCCATGGACTGTAGCCCACCAGGCTCCTCTGTCCATGGGATTCTTCAGGCAAGAATACTGGAGTGGTTAGCCATTCGCTTCTCCAGGGGATCTTCCTGACCTACGGACTGAACCCACATCTCCTGTTTGGCAGGTGGCTTCTTTACCACTGAGCCACCTGGGAAGCAATATTCAGTTCAGTGTAACAGGTACTTATTGAAGTCCTATGAAGTGCCAGGACCCATGCTCAGCACTGGGGACTTAAGAGATGAACCAGACACTGATACTGTATCCATCCAGGTGAGATGAAATGGTTCAGAAGGAAGAGCAGGAGGGAAATGAAAGGACATTTTAGGAAATGGAATGAAAAAGACCCAGCTATTAGGGTAATGACGATGGTTATGGCAAGAAATACATTTATTGCTTATTGAAGAGAGGTGAGGTGTGTGAATTGTCTGAACATTATTCTATTTGACCCTCACTGCAGCCTGTGACAGACATCACCACCACCACACACACACCCATTTGAAAAATGAGAAAACTGAGGCACAGAAACATTATATGACTTCTCCAAGGCATCCCAGAACCTAGTAACAGAGCCAGGATCAGCCCTCAGGCAGAACAACTTCTCAGCTCCATAGCCACTGCACACATTTGATGTGCCAAGGCGGGGTCGGGGGCTGGGGAGAGGAGCTTTTTGCTTGGGCACCTAAGATGATGGAGTTAAGATCAACTATGAAATCAGGATGAAAAGGAAAAGTCGGTTTGGAGGCCCAGAGAGCAGCCAATTTAAGGATGAGTTAAACTTGAGAAGAAAGAGGAAGAGAGAATAGATTTTATCCCTGCTTCTCCTTCACAGCAAACTCCCTGCGGTGGATTCCTGGGACGATGCCAGCCTCAAGTTAGGCAGAGTTGGCCCCACTGTTTCTTGATCACCTGGCAGGTAGAGATACAGGATCACTGTATCACTAATTCAGGACCCGTTGACTCCTTGCCAAGATCATCCTTTCAAATTTGCTTAAATTTGGGTTATTAGTCTAATTCAATGTTCAGATCATTTAGTCGATAGATACTGCTTTAAGAGCCAGAATTTTTTTTTAAAAAGGGAATAAAACCTTGGACTGCTTCTGAGCTAAGGAAAATGAAGACGGTTCAAGCCTCCTCTGTAGCAACTGTCATTTTTGCTTTTGTCCCTCCTAGTCTGAGTCAGGATGAGCTGCTGGGGAATGATAATTTTGTCTTTTTATTCCCTTGCAGGTAATACACTGAGATTTCTTGGTAGCATTATGATATTAAAGAATCCATACTGGGTGATGATTTCCACTAGGAATTACTTCCAAACATTTTGGTAATTACACAAAGTGAAAAGGACTATTATGTCTGTGGAAATACACATGTGTTCACAGGATATATTTTAGCTTGTTTTGGTAGGTGTCATTCCTTCACGCTGGCAAAAGATGGAGCTTCTCATCCTTTGAACGTGCAGCGTGGGTTGCAAGTCCCTGAGCTGGGACCAGATGGCTATAAGGAAAGGACAAAAGGGAACTTTCTGGAATTCTTGGAGGGCTTGGTCTTCCAGCCATCGTTGCCAGTCATCTTGGACTGATGCCCTCATTACTTTGCACAGCAACTTCTCAGGAAGGGCAAGGCTCTCCCCTCACCACAGCAGGAATCCGGCATTCCTCGGCATGGTGCCCGCCACCTGACATGATCCAAGCTCAGGAAGTATCCGTTTAAGAGGCAAGTAGGGGCGTCATCTCATGGGGTAGCACAGAGACACCCCTGAGACAAACATCATCCCTGAGAGGCTCTCAGGTGAGCCCTGAGAGTAACAAGAGGTGGCGGGGGTTTGAGAGGATGGGTAGGCAGACATGTGGGCCTTCTGCCCGCTCTCAGGGTAGTATGTGGCCGCCGAGGGCATGGAGATGCATCTGTGAGGCAGGACCTACATGAGTGAAATCAGTGGTGTGAGTCAGGCCCTTGTCTTCCCTGGTTTCCTTTGCTTTGCTTTCTGGCCACAAGATGAAATTTCTCCCCTTGCACTGGTACATTTTATAGGAAAACACAGGTTACACAGAACCATAGGCCTGAGTCTGAGAAAGGGAATGGTGGATAGGTTTAAAACCACCGGCTCTGCAGAGCGGCAGCAGGCTGGACGCCCAGACGTCTCTGAGCACACTGGAGTCCATGTGCCCAGAGGACAGAGCCTTGTTACCTTGGGGAGGTATGATCAGGGATCAGGTGGATGTTTCTCCCTTGAATCTTATGAAAATTGGGAATGAGACTTTGGAAAAAGTAGAACAAAAGTTGATTTGCTGCGTACATTATTTCATTCATCTGTATATCATTTATACAAAACAATATATATAATAAAATATATTTTATTATATATAACATATATAAAATAATAAAAATTTATAGAGTATCATTTATAGAAAACAAGACCATTCAGGTAACAGCCCACAGTCCCTTGCAACCTGCCTACAGGGTGTCCCTGGGGAGGGGGACACGCCAGTTTATCAGAGATGGCCCTAAGCAGACTGACTTACGGGGGCAGTCAGCGGGCGACAGACCACGGGGTTGCAGCTGGTGTCATGGTGCAGCTGTGTGGGCACAGCGGTTCGACAGGGGAGAGCTGGGGAGTCTTGGCGGGGCATGCAGGCTGGGCCTGAAAGGATGAGTAGGAGTTCCTTGGTTGGACAAGGTGGGGAAAGGAACAGACTGAAGGGACAGCATGCGCAAGACAGCGAGCAGGGAAAGGCCGTGTGTGTTTGTGGAATAACGCTCCACTTAGCAGGACTCTGACGTGATCAGAAAGAGGGAAAGGAGAGGAGGCTGGCAGGGTGACTTGAAGACTTGGAGTTGATGCACTAGGCAAGGTAGAGCCATCAGTATTTTTAAGCAGGAGAGGATACTTTAGAAAAGGGGAATGTCCTGGAGGCAGTAGGAGGATGGTGGAGTCGGGAAGCAGTTGTGAGATCCTGCAATGGTCCAGGCAAGAGGCGAGGGACAGAAAGAAGACAGAGGCTTTGACCGTGCAGAGCAGGGAATGTCTCTGAGAGTGGGTCGTGAGGAGCTTCCGGGGATGCACTGGGTGTGAGGGAGGAGAGGGAGGCTGAGCATCCTTAATAACTGCTTGAAAAGGCACCTGTTGAAACAGACGCCATCTCCTTAAGTTTGACTGTCACATGTCAGTAGGATGCATTTCTTTCTCCTGTGTCTTCTTGACCTTTGGTGTCTATTAGCAACAAGGTGTTCATTCATTCACTCATTGCTAGCGCCCTAAGCACTAGTCAGAAGTTGGCCAGGTTTGCTTCTATTGTATTCATCCCATCCTCCAGAACAATAAAGCCAAAGCACATGGAACCGTATCAGCTAAGCTCGGAACAGGAAAGGAGATTCGCAGAAAGCTCCATGACATGTGCACACTCGTTATGCTCAGAAACCTCACGGATGAAGTGCAAACGAGTAACCATTGGGTTTGGAAAGACCCAGGATGAAGGGTCAGATTTTGGTTCTGTTGCTCCTCCTAGGAGATTAGGGAATCTTCTCTCTACCACTCTCCAGTTCATCTTTGCAAGAAATTAATACTTTTAAAGGCCAAACTTGTGGCTTCATTTTTCATCTTGACAGCTTCTGAAATGCAGATAGATTTTGCATCAGATCAGCTTTTTTCCCCCCTTTGTTTTGGGGTGAGTTTCATTTCGTTCCACAAGCACCTGTGTGCAGACCAGTGAAATGCCTGTGAAATGAGCTTGTGAGGACAAGGGGATTTGATTGCAATGTGAAGCTCTGCTAACTGGACCCTGGATGAGCCTGTAGCCTGCCTATGAGCTGGATTTGTCCCCCTGGGTGATGGGCATCCTTCTGTGCAGAATGGGGCAAATTGTTGCATTGGATGCAGCTGGAGGCAACAGGATTTAAGGATCAGAACTTGTGGATGGACATTTTCTGTTAAAAAATTGAAAAGTGCATGTTTCTACTTTATAAGTTTCCAGTGTTCCCACTCTGCCACCTACTAGCTAAGCCTCTGCCAGCCACTCCTCCTGTGGTTTGGTTTCCCCATCTGCACCTTGTATTACAAGTTCACTTGTTTTCTAGACGTGCCCTGAATTAAAGGGGCATTTTTAAACCTCTGATTTAGTGCCCCATGACATTTTTGGTTGCCCACAATGTGGCAAACCCTGGGAATAGAAAGTTTGATCGATATGGCATTTCCTTCAAAAGACTCACAAGCTATTAGTGAAGCAGGGGAGTGAATCAATGAGTTTAGAGAGCATGGTGATGAGGGCTGTGATCGAGATGGAGTAGGCATCGAGAGAGCACCGAGGAGGGGCAACTCCGCCAGCCCGGGAAGTCAGAGGTCACCTGGAACCTGGTCAGACACGGGGAAGCAGAATCTGAGTTTTGAAGGACAAGCAGGGGTTGGCTGGATGGCAAATGAGGAAGCTCCCTGTCACCTGGCACTCCAGGTGAAGGTGGGACAACAGCACAGAGCCTGTGATTTCACATGAAGGGCAGGGCATGCGGTGAGTCCCCGAGGGATGGAGTGAACAGGGCCAAGTGGAGAGTGGAGAGGTCAGAGGTGTGGCCAAGGGGACCGTGGGATGAGAGACAAGGGAATGGGGACACTTGCAGGTCTAAGTTTCCTCCTCTGGGATCTTACTTCTGGAACTGATATACAAGGAGCCAGATGGGTGGGAAATGATGAGCGTGATAATTCTGAGCAGGTGATTGATTACTCTGAGGGAAGAGCTTTATCATAAAATGAACTGGAGATTGGGACATTGCCAGACCTCTATCTTGCTTCATCAGACAGGAGTATAAGGGCAAGTCTCAAGCCCAGCCTGGGGCTTGCTCAGAACCCAGAAGCAGGAGCTGTGTCTGGATGGAGAATGTGAAAGGGAAAGAATGAAGAATGGAGCTGGAACACTGATGTTGAGTTGCAGAGGTCAGATCTAATATAAACATGGCCTGAAGTAGGTTCCAGACCCACAAGCATTCTGTGACTCATTTTCCTGTAAGAAGAATGAGTAAGGGTTGTTCAAAGAGGGCGAGAAGTTCTCATCCCAGCAGGACATGCCTGCCCTATATGGGGGACATTCTCTATGCATTGAAGAACAAGGCAAAGAAAGAGGAAGAACAGTTTCTCCCTTCTCAGCCAAGCGTGGGTGCTGGGAGAAATGCCCAGCTTTCCTTCTGCTGTGAGCAGAGGTGTCAGTCACCGGTTAGGCGTTCGGCATTTCTACCAGATATGGGAGCGGCACTGGGGAAATGTCAGGCTAGTGGAAACACACCTTTGAGGACATCCAAGCAGGTAGCAACAGTCCAAGTCAAGAGAAGGATGAGCTCAATCCACCAGCCTTGCAGAGCTTCTCATGCCTGCTAGGAAACTCATCCAAGCCCTAGCCTTAAACAGCATGTAACGGAAATAAGGAAACAGTCACAGAATGGGAACTGGACACTGAAAGAAGAAAAATCAGGCAAGGTACACATGAAAGTGAAAACTAATAAAGACAGAAAAGAATAAACCAGATAAAAGAGGGAAGAGGAGGAAGAATGGCCAGAGGGCCCCATGCAGCTGGAGGGAATGTAAGAAAGGAGGTGAAGGTCCGTCATCTTCACCGCCGCATGAAGACTGTCTCTCAGATGTCTTCCTGCCTGGGCCTTGCTCTCAGGGAGCTCCTGAATACTCACTGAAGCAGAGAACAGGAGATGAATTAAATGTCACCAGATATCCTGAAAGCATGGAATCATTAGTGACAAAGGAAGCGTTCTTGAGGAGAGAAGGGGCCCTGTAATCAGTTCCCCAGAAAAGCTCTACAAGCAAGTAAAAAAGAGCAATGGCACAGGGATGGGCATCCCAGGGGTGGGCCTCTCAATTCCAGGGCCAGGACTGTCAGGGCTGATAAAGCAGCGTGTGTCTGAAGCAGAGATAAGAGCTGGGAGAACTCCACTGCACAGTGTCCAGCAGGCATCCGGGGCCAGGGTTCTTTGAGGAGCTCAGCTTTAGCCAGAAACCAAGAAGTAAGCCTTGAGCCGGGTTTGACCTGTTTCTCTAGAGGTGGCATGTCCAAGAAGGACCACTGGACCTGAAGGGTGTTGAACTGCAAACATGCTAAAATACCCAGGCACCTGACAGATTCAGGGCATGAGAGTGATAGAGAGCAGAGACTCAAAGACACAGAGAAGTAATAGGCAAAACAAGAGATTCCCCTTGCCATGGTGGCCCTGTGCCACTTTCCATCTCTACCTGAGACCACTTCTCACTGGAAAGAACAGTTCACAGCATCTATGATGGGACTCTGAGGGAACTGTGGTAGGGTGAGCGTGAGACTCACAGATATACATAAGAAACCAGTGCTTGCCAGAGGGCAGGGGCAAGGGCAAGGGGCACAACAGGGGTAGGGGGTTAAGAGGCAGAGACTGTAAAGTATAAAACAAACTACAAAGTTATACTGTAAAACACAGGGAACACAGGAAATATTTTATATTAACCATGAATGGAGTATAACCTTTAAAAAGTATGGATTACTATATTGTACATCTGTAATTTATGTAATATTATGTATCAACTATATTTCCACTGGGGTTCCCTAATGGCTCAGTGGTAAAGAATCAGCCTGCAATGCAGGAGACCCAGATTCAATCCCTAGGTTGGGAATACCCCCAGGAGGAGGGCATGGCTACCCACTCCACTATTCCTGCCTGTAGAATCCCATGGACACAGGAACCTGCCAGGCTACAGTCCATAGGGTCACAGAGTTGGATATGACTGAAGTGACTGAGTATGCACACATATCAACTTCAATGAAAAAAATATATTGTGGGATGAAAAAGAATTCCAATGGCCTCTTCAGATCAGAGCTCTAGTTCTGAACTATCTCTTCAGCACCTAGAGCTTCAGTGTCAACAGAGAGCTTCTGTGTAAAATGATAGAATAGACCCTTTACAAGGTTGGGGTCTTTAATGCCATTTTGCTTTCCTTTGAGATCAAAAGAATGGAAAGCACTTGGGCACCACTGTGAGCTCTCCAGGGTGCTGACCATGTTCTTCAGACAGATTTCAACTCTCTAGGATCCTGGCTCTACAGCATTGCAGCTCTCCTGGATTCCAAAGTGTCACTTTAACCATTTTTATTATTCCCTTTCCCACCCTTTGGATGGGAAAGACTCCAATACTTTAGCCACTTGATGAGAAGAGATGACTCATTTGAAAAGACCCTGATGTTGGGAAAGATTGAAGGCGGGAGAAGGGGACAACAGAGGATGAGATGGTTGGATGGCATCACTGACTCGATGGACATGAGTTTGAGTAAACTCCCCGAGTTGGTGATGGACAGGGAGGCCTGGCGTGCTGCAATCCACGGGGTCGCTGAGAGTCGGACATGACTGAGCGACTGAACTAATCTGAACTGAACCCTTTGGATATCTGAATCCCCATCTTAGCTTGGTGCTCTGCCTTCATGGTTTAGTCAGAAGCAGAGTGACAGTCTCCTTTAAACAACTATAAAACAGTGTTTTTACTGAGCTGTGAAGCATTGTTATAGTTGAAGACACCATGGCAGCAATCACCAGGCACCATTTACTCAGCACATACTATGCCCTATTAAGAAGTTTAGCTACATTCTATCTCGAATTTCATCATCACCTTGTATTATCAGGTATTATCACCATTTTGCAAATGAGAAAACGGAGGCTCATTGAGGTTAAACTATTTTGCTTCAGATACACTGTAGAAAAGAAATAAACATGTGAGGTGCTTAGAACAATGCCAATTAGTCTAGTAAAAACACAATAAATGTTAGTTGCTAGTTTTTCTTTTTATACTGTTGCCTTTGACTTAAATAGTGAGCCCCCCACAGAGAAGGATGAAAATATACTTTGATAGCTCTCCCTTTCTTCCTCCAAATATCTTTTGGAGTGACAGACAAACTCAAATGGATTTTTTTTTTTCCAAGAGAAGAGAAAAAGAATTATCAATCAAATGTGATCTATTGGTTTGGGAGTCACAGAGAGTTTGAGAGGAGACTTAAAAGGAATAGACTCTTAAGAACTGTAGCATGAGCTTATGGACAATTATACTTCATAGCTGTTCCAATCTGCCCTTCCCCTTCTGGATTAATCTGCTCAACCCTCAGCCCTTGGAGGGAGTGACCCTATAAACGTGTCCTTGCCCCAAGGGGCACAGCTCGCTGGGCTGGAGATGGACACACCCCAAAGGGGAACCAACTTGTAACTAAGGCTGAACCAAACATAGTTACCTTTTGGGAATGTGGAATTCAGATTCTGAGGGACGGGATAAATTTGTTGCAAGGCAAAAAGACGTTGACACAGAGAAAGTGGCCAAGTTACAATACTGGCTGAGCTCACAGGAGGAAGGCCCAGGGACCCCTGCTGCTGAGGTTCCTGGAACAGTCCCGAATCCTCCCATACCTGAGGTCTGGTGAACTGTCTTTCTCTGGAGACCTGGGAAACCACTTGGTATTTTTATTCTCTCAGTTGATGGATTGGGTTTCTAGTCCCTCCAAGAAAACGAATCTTTGCCAAAACCTATCGCCATCCTATATGTTATGATAAAACTGGGCTGTGTGATTCTGTTTTCACTTCTAAGTGTCTTATCAGACAAGAGAAACTGCTGCGTATTTGCCAGTGGAAGATGTCAGTCCTGGAGAGCATGAGACAACTGAGGGAAGGTGGATTGTATCTGATGGAGGCCCAGAGGGTATGACTGCTGCTGCTGCTGCTAAGTCGCTTCAGTCGGGTCTGACTCTGTGCAACCCCATAGACGGCAGCCCACCAGGCTCCCCCGTCCCTGGGATTCTCCAGGCAAGAACACTGGAGTGGGTTGCCATTTCCTTCTACAAAGCATGAAAGTGAAGTTGCTCAGTCGTGTCCAACTCCTAGTAACCCCATGGACTGCAGCCTACCAGGCTCCTCCGTCCATGGGATTTGCCAGGCAAGAGTACTGGAGTGGGGTACCATTGACTACGTTTCTACATATCTGAACTGCTACC
Source organism: Redunca redunca (assembly GCA_006410935.1). Lineage (NCBI taxonomy): Eukaryota > Metazoa > Chordata > Mammalia > Artiodactyla > Bovidae > Redunca > Redunca redunca. Next base: position 626,646 of record SJYQ01017132.1, on the reverse strand, counting down.
ATCTGGCGCAATGCAATTTTTAACACTGTAGCTTTGGGGTAAAGAGTAGGGACCAAGGATAGGAGTAACAAGGAAGATTTCAACTTGGTTGGAGCTATTAATAGAACAGAGTCTAAGCTACAAGTTGGGAGGAACTTTGTGTATCTTGTTACTGTCTTTGCTCAACTCCTCACCCACGGAGTAGCACAGAGAAGCCACTCAGTATCTATTTTCATATAAATAATTACAGAGGTGAAAATGTGTGTAAGTGACATTGTTAGTCACTCTGTTGTTTTGACTGTTTGCATAGACTATAGCCCACAAGGCTCCTTTGTCCATGGAATTCTCCAGGCAAGAATACTGGAGGGGGTTGCCATTCCTTTTTCCAGGGGATCTTCCTGACCCAAGGATCGAACCCAAGTCTCTAGCATTGCAGGCAGATTCGCAGGCTCTATTCAAGGAGATGGGGTATCATAGGAACTTAAACAGTTGAGGGTTTCATGAGCTCAAAACCCTTTCCAAAGGGGTCCAAAGTTTCTGTTGTCATTATGGAAGGTAATAGATAACGTGGCTCCCATCATTTGAGTAACCAACATGTATACCAGTTGTTTGATCTACTTTAATATTTAGATTTTATTTTAAAAGAGTCCCAATCAGAGAGTTTGGAGAGGTTCTAAGCATTAAGCTTCAAGAAAACGCTGTGAACTGAACCACTTTGTTTCAAAACCTTGTTCTCTACGACAAGAGGCAAGTTGCTTACCCCATCTGTGCTTTTCATCTGGAAAATGGATGTAGTTAGGGTGCCTACACCTCAGGGGTTTTGCTTTTTAAAACAGATGAAATAAAATAACATATATAGGGAGACTGGCACAGTGACTAGCCCAAAGTAGTAACTCAACAACATTATTACTAGCTATCATTAGCTATAGAATTGCTTCATTAACTTTTTAGAATGAAACCTTTGCATTTATCTCTCTTCACACTGTCTTCCTAGTTCCCTGCAATGCTTCGGATCAAAATAGCAGTATTTAGAACAAGTGAAGAGGTGTTCCCTCGTGCTCCTGGAGAGGGCTTCTCTGCAGCTTCCAGCATGGCCTGTTCATGAGATGCTGACCCCACGTGGGAGGCCAGGATATGGTTCTCTACTGTGTTGGACACTGACCCCTCTGAGCTGTTGCCGTAGATACTGACATTACTGCAGGCGCTGGACTCCAGACACCTACGTGTGGAGCATGACTAGAGACCTCATTTTCTCACTTACCACATGGGTGTTTATTCAAAGATTACCCTCCCCAGAGCAATTTCTCTGTTGCTCTCATTAAATCATATCAAAGGCCCACATCACTCACTTTAAGCACTAGGTATTTCAACAAAGTTGAAATGATGCCAACTAAATTTACTCAACTACAAACGCTCAATAAAGGCAATTTGGCTTTGAAAAAAAAAAAAAAGAAGTTTCACTTGGGTTCATAAATGTGACACGCGGCCTCAGCTTACTCTCCAATGGGATGCCGATTTAAAATGTAAATTATTTAAATTGCCCCAGACCTGTGCCCACGTTTCTTATTCTAAGGCAGTGACACATACATTACAAATACATTATTCATGTGTTAGGCACCCATTATATACACACTGATGCTGCCAAAGGCATAACCAGTCAGGAAAGAGGCTATTGCATATTACAGACAAATCTAGATACTCTCAAATCCCCCCTTTTCTTGCCTTCAAGCTCTGTTTGAAAGGAAATGTCCTTCACAGATATTACCTATGTCCCTGACTCCCACAGATGCGTGTGCTCCTTGGAGGGGTCTCTTTGAAAGCATTGGTTCTGCTAACTGCTGCAGGCTGGTAGTATATCCAGATACAATTTTGTGACCTACAACCTATGACCTTCCAATACTCCAATACTCTGCTAGACCACGTGGGTTCACTCTGATATCTAACAGCTTTGCTTTGCTTGCAGAAAGCAAACCTGTTGGCTCAGAACGCTCATCCCTTCAATAAGAGGGGATTTATTATGCTCACCTAGAAGGGTTCTTGTCTCTGCGTGAACGCTCACGTGCATCATTATGCTCACCTAGAAGGGTTCTTGTCTCTGGGTGAACGGTCACGTGCATCAGGAAGAAATGTCTCCTGCAGACTGTGAGAGCATCAGTAGGCAGACGCCAGGACATACCTTTTGCTAAAAAGCTCCCTGGCATCAGCTGGTACTTTGTCCATCTGCCAATTGCTCAAATATGGAGTGAGCTGTGGGGAGCCTCAGGCCAAGCTTGCCCCCCTGCTGGATAAATTGCTGAAGTCAGGGCCAAGTGGTTTTCTTGATGGATGTTAGGATATCCAGATTCAAAGTGGTTTTCTTGAAGTTGTGGAAGTATGGTGCTCTCCATGTCCCTTGATTTGTAAGAAATGCTCAGAATGGGAGAGGGAGGAGAGCAGTGGTGATGATGGACTCAAGCCCTGGATTCAAATCGGGGCTGAGCCATGTACAGCTCTGTGACTTTTTCAATGGAAGTGTAATTGACTTACCGCATTACGTTAGTTCCAGCCTCACAACAGAGTAATTCGGTATTTCTGTACGTTACAAAAATGATCATCAAGATAAGTCTATTTACCAACTATCACTGTACAAAGTTATTGCAATATTATCGACTACATTCCTTACATTGTACACTTCATCTCTGTGACTTATTTGTTTTGTAACTGGAAGCTGGTGTCTCATGCTCTCCCTAAATCTCCCTACTTGACTCATCTTCCCATCTCCCTCCTCTCTGGCAACCACTTGTTTGTTTTCTATATTTGTGAGTCTGTTTCTGTTTGGTTACGTCTTTCCATTTGTTTTACTTTTTGGATTGCACATCTAAGTGATACCATATGGTATTTGTCTTTCTTGGTCTGACATTTCATGTAGCATAATACCCTCCAGGTCCAACAATATTGTCACAAATGGCAAGATTTTACTCTTTTTAATGACCAAATAATATTCCATACATATGTATGTGTACATGTATGTATGTACACACACACACGCACACACACATTCTTTGTCCATTCACCTTTTGATGGACACTTGGGCTGTTTCCATATCTTGGCTATTGTAAATAACATTGCAAGGAACACAGGGGTGAGGGTATCTTTTTGAGTTTGTGTTTCTGTTTTCTTTAGAAAATTACCCAGAAATGGAACTGCTGGACTGTACAGCATTTCTATTTTTAAATTTTGGAGGAGCCTCCATACCTCCACAGTGGTTATAGTAATTTACATCCCCACCAACAGGGCACAAGGGTTCCCATTTCTTCACACCCTTGCCAACACTTATTTGCTATTTTTTTGGATAATGGCCATTTGACAAGTGTGAGACAGTACCACACTTTGGTTTTGATTTGCATTTCTCTGATGGTTAGTGATGTTGAACATCTTTTCACGTGTCTGGTGGCCATTTGAGTGCCTTTTTGTGGGTCCTCTGCCCATTTATTAGTTGGGTTGTTTGGTGATTTTTTCTCCTTCTGACGTTGTGTTGTATGAGTTCTTTTCATACTTTGGATGTCAATCAGTTATCATAAGTGGATGCTGCAACTTGTCAAAGGCTTTTTCTGAATATACTGAGGTGACTATATGATTTGTATTCCTCGCTTTGTTAATGTGGTGTATCATGCTGACTGATTTGTGGACAGAAGCACCCAGGTGTCCTGGAGGCTCACCTCTCCAGTGCAGGACCCCTGGGCTGGGGAGCCAAAAGCAGGGCTCAGATCCCACGCTCTTTCAGGGGAACCTCCACAACTGTGACCAGCTTCTCTTCTGAGGGTCACCTGCCTGGCAGTGTGGGCTCAACTACACCATGTCTCTACCCCTCTTACCCGTCTCATGGCGACTACTTCTTTATACCTTTAGTTGTGGAAAATCTTTTCTTCTAGTTTTCAGGTCATTCTTATCAATAGTTGATCTGTAAATAGCTGTAATTTTGGTGTGCTTGTGGAAGGAGGTGAACTCAGGGTTTCCCCACCCCACCATTTTAGTCACCCACAATGACTATGCAACTTTGGACAATTTATTTGACCCCTCCAAGCTTCGATTTTATTGTTTTTATTTGGATGAGAGGATGCATGTAAAGCACTTTGCCTCCTGCTTGGTACACAGTAAGTGCTCAGCATACGTCTGTTCACGGTTGTGATGACTGTGGCGAGCTTCTTTATCTCCAGGTACCTCTTCCCCAGTCTTTGTCTCCCCCTCTCCTTTCCTTACAGTAATTCTGAGGAATCTCCCTTTCCATTTAAATCCAGGAGGAAGGATTTTGAGAGCTAGCTCACTTTAAAGCCCAGGAAGTCTTTATCACAATAATAATTAAAAATTCTAATTTATCTGACTTGATGCCAGACTCAAAATTGTCTCCAAACCCCTCATAATGGTTAACTTTGAACAGTGCTGCAGGCAGAAAGAAAATGAAATCCCGAAACTTTTGTACTGCACCTACATAATTTTTTCCATTACATCTCTTTGTAATTACATTTAAAATTAATATTGTCCACAGGTCGAATGACTGAGGGTGGTAGGGAAGACAGTTAAAACATTTCAGGTACTAATCTCGCTTCTCCAGGCTTTGGTTTTGCCTGCCTCTGGTAAGACCATGGTTCCAAAACTATTTTTCACTGAAGAAGCATAAAGAGATGATATAAACACTAGAATATCCTTGCATGGGTATTTTGTGTAAAGTGCTTAGAATGGCAAATATTTTACTTTCTGGGGTTGGGAGCTGAGAGGACATGCAAGGTTAGCCAGCCTGCTATATTCTGCTTAAAATCGGTGATAAGAACACCTGTTCTGATGGACTTGGGAACAACATCCCTAAAGTAGACTGCTGTTCTCAAAATGTCAGAAAAGTTTCAAGCAGACTTGGGGTTATCAATGGGATTTTTACACCTATGCTAAGCATCTTACATCACGTTTTAACTTTGCATCTGGAAAAGCACACATGATTCAGCCAGCATAAATCTTCGGCTTTTGCAATGAATGTGGAATCAGAGAGATTATCACTTTTAAATCTAAGCACCAGCAAAGCCTGAAATCCATGTGAAAAGATGTTTTCTAGGATAGTGCTTCTCAAATTTTGATGTGGGTGTGAATCACCTGGAGGGTCCTGTCAAAATGCAGATTGTGACTCAGTAGGTCTGGGGCAGGCAGGGTCTGAGATGATGAATTACAACCAATCCTCCAGGTACTCTCCAGCCTACTGCCCGCAGACTCTGCTTTGAAGGACGATGTTCTAAGACACACGTGGGTCTGCTCCTGGGCTTGAGTCCCCTGTGCGAACCATGGTGTCCTTGCACCTTGTAGGGGGCCTAGCGCCTGAGCTGCAGTGAATGGTTGCCCCTCCTTCAGGCTGCCTGACTGCGTGGGGTGGCAAAGTGCCCGAGCAGCACTCTGATTCTAAGATCATGAGGGGCTGCGCTCGGGAGACCTTGACTTGTCCTTGCGCCCAATAGCTCAGGTTTGCAGGGTCCTGCCCTCTTGGGACATGAACGTTCTCAGGAAGAAGTGCCCCCTCTCATGAGAGCTAGTCTGACACTTTCCTCCTCTACGTTCCCATCACCTTCTTATCTCTGCTCCCATCACCATTTAAAGCCCCCTCTAACGCCTCCATTAAAATTTTGTTCTCTCTTCTTCAGTCTCAGTTTTGTTTGACTTGCCACTGAGTCTCCGTCTCTCGGGATCCCATGATTCACAGGTTGAGTTTAGCTTTTTCACTCTCCTTGGTTTTGTGTCTTTTTTCCCCAGTGTTCACAGTTTCTTTTCTTCTCTACCCAAGACTTGCACACACTATTTCTACACTCAGGTTTAGAAAGATCTGGGAAGCAAGAGTCAAATGGGGGTGGCACTGTTACACTGAGGTCTGTCTAAATCTATAACCTCCTAAAATGATTACACCCTTTAACCCAGTCCTTCCACTCCTAGGCATTTATTAAGAAAACAGGCATAGGCTCAGGCAAAGATACCTGTACCAGATGTCCACTGCAGAACTGTTTATAACAGCAAAAGATTGTCTGAACTGGTGGTTAAGCAAATGACAGTGTATCAAAACTACAGATATTATTTTGGCATTAAAGGTGAAAATACTCATCAAAGTTAAGTGAAATAAGACAACGACATCAATGCATATATTAAAATTTCAGTATCATTAAGACATGCATATTAAGACAAGAAACATGCCCAGTTAGTAACAATAATAGTTTTCTTTGGTTGATGGCATTATAGATGTTATTTTTATAACTTTTATATTTCCTATGTTTTATACAGTAGAACTGTTTTCTTTTATCTAAAAAAATCATAATATTTAGGAAAATACCTTCAATATGAAAATGGTTTACTTTATAGATTTAGATAACAGATCCCAGTCACAGATAATGTAACTATTTGAATATTAGGGCAGCTTTGTACTCACATTAGAGTTTCCACTGAATATTGTAAAATACTAAATCAAATAGCTGTAATAAATGTTCCCTCAGCAAAAATGTTTACACACAATCATAGGCTTTCAGACAAGGAACTGGGATATGATCTGCCTGCATCTTTTCCCTAAATATAGTAATGGCTTTTGCCAAATTCTCACATTCTTTCTCTAGTGACAAATTCATTTAAGATGCAATTCCTCAACTGGCTAGCAAACTAGCTTGACTATTTTTGGCATAATTACGGATAATTAGGCAGCGTCTCAGAGTAATGTGACTTTCCACCACTGTAAAGAAAGTAATTTGCACTTTCAGCATGAGTGTCTTCTATCTCTGTGTTCTGCAGTATCAACATTTTGCCTTTCCCCTATTAGTTAATGCCTGACTCGGGGGGCTGAGGGCTGCGCCAGGGTGATGTCTTGAGGAAGGATTTATGATGAGAGGACCAAGCAATTAGAACATCCTTTGCAGTAACAGAGTTCCAGCAGTCGTTGGATAGGCTACACACTTGAGAGGCATTTCCTTGACCATATGACTTCAACATTTCCTGGTGAGATAATGCCTTTAGACACAGGCAACTGTGCCTTTCTCTGTACAAAGAGTCCCCAAGGAAATAAGTCCAGCCAGGTCCCATGGTTCCCTTCTAGATTACAGTCAGGGTACCCAGAACCCCAGAACTTCCACTCAATTCTTGGATGATGTCATGTCATTTATCCCATAGAGGAGGCTCATGGAGTTGTCCAATTATTTTTCTAGTATTCTCTTGGAATTAGTTTATCATCTATCTAATCATTCCACCATTCCTTATGTCATACACTTAACCTGCCCATCTGTAAACTCACCTCTCTACCCATTTACCCACCTATTCATCCATTTTTTCTCTTTTTTTGACTAACATTAAGTAATTATGCACCAGGAACCACTGATGAAGATGTTATGGTCCCCTGACTTGATGTCCTCATAGTCTAGGAGGTGAGATGGGTACACAGATGCTGCAAAGTGATGAAAAATGAAAGAACAGAAAGGGAGTTGACATGATTTAACCAAAGAAGTGGTCGTTGTTTTAGTCGCTAAGTCATGTCTGACTCTGCAACCCCATGGTCTGTAGCCCACCAGCCTCCTCTGTCCATGGGATTTCCTGGCAAGAATACTGGAGTATTGGAGTAGGTTGCTATTTACTTTTCTAGGGGATCTTCCCAACCCAGGGATCAAACCCATATCTCTTGCATTGGCAATGCAGGGATCAGAAAAGACACCCTGGATGATGTCTTAAAGAATGAGAACATTTTGCCAGGTAGAGGAGAGAAGGATGCAAGTCCAGGCTGAATGAATATATGAGCACAGACACGGAAACATGAAGATACAAGGAAGATATGTGGGAAGATGGAAAACAGCACCAGGAGTGTGCACTGAAATGAGAAGGCCTTGAGGCTGGGGAATTTGTAAGAAGGCAGTTGTAACTGTATAATAGCATATCTCATGGTCAAAACCATCTGTTCATTTGATTGGTTTAAAGCAAGGTTGAGACATGACATAGTTTATGTTAAAAGGGGTAATGGGCCGCTATGAAGCATAGACTGGAGGTGGATTCATTCACCAGCAAGTGGGAGGGACAAGGGGGCACATAAGAGATGTTTTCCTGGAGTAGAAGGTTGAATGAACAGGACCTGGTCGGGCAGGGAGAAGGAGAAATTTAAGGCAACTCAAAGATTTCTAACTTGGGAGTTGGGTTTACCATCAGTGGAAATGGAGGATCCTGGAAGTGAAATAGGCTAAGCATGGTCACTTCCATCTCATCCACTATTTCACTTATTTATGGGATGTTCAGTGACTGTCCACTACGTGTCAGCCACAAAGGCTACATCAGGGAAAAAGATGGACATGGCTCTGTCCCATGGAACTTCCTGCCTCATTTTCACAAGTAAAACACAGCTATTCCTCCATCAGAAGGACTGCTATCTTCTTCCTTCCTGATGGGCCCACAGCTGGAATCCCCAGACCAGTCTGCATGCCTGGGCCAGCTCCTCCATTAAGGGCAGAACTTGCCAGCTGATGAACTGCTTGGCGACTGACCGCCTATCAGTCAGTCCTCTGCCACTAAGACTCTGCTGTCAGCAGCGTTCAGTCACCAGATGCCACTGATGCCTCCCCACAGCACATGACGCTGAGACACAGCACTCCTCAGGTAAGGATTAAGTCATCGGGCAGATGCTCGGAGGCTTTGCCAAGAGTGCCGACAACTTGACAACTTCCATCCTTCCCTGCCCCCGGGATGAAAGAGGTTCTTTAGGGGACACGGTGTTTCTAGTCTTCCCTGGCTTGAAGTTCCTGCTAGACAGCTGACCAAGAGGTGTGACCGGTGCTCTGTGTCTCGGTCAAACACTCGGGTTTCAGCGATACTGGAGCCCCGTGTGCTTGGCTGCTTGGCAGAACATGTTTCCTGGAAGAGCTTTCTGTGTTCTAAGGTTGTGAATCCTGCAAAGTCAGAACGATGAGCTGTGACCTTCATTCTAGAAAAGGAGTCCCCAGTCTCCAGGATCATCTGAGGTGGAGCTGATGTAATAACAACAGAAACAAAGTGCCCGATAAGTGTAGTGCCCTTGAATCATCCCCAAACCACTCCCCCTACTTGGTCCGTGGAAACATTGTCTTCCACAAAACTGGCCCCTGGCACCAAAAAGGTTGGAGACCAATGTTCTAGAAGGCAAGAGTGTTTCCAGCCTGGCGCAGCTGGTGCTAATTAGTGTTTTCTGCTTGGTCAGCTAAGTCTCCATTTGGTACGAACGACCCTGATCGTATCAGCAAGCCAGCAGGGAAGACAGACACACAGAGTTAAAACCAACCTTAGATGTTCTCCCTCACTTTCCCTTGGTGCCTCCATCAGTGACAGATGCTTTGATGATGGGAACAAGCTTTCAGAGCCCTCCTTCTTCCACTTCTCCTCTATAGGACTATGGAGAACGCCTCTTTCTTCAGTTGATGGGTTTAGCTTTGCCTTTTTCTTATTGGAAACTCAGTGTGGTAGTGGTTTCACTAATTTGATTTCTCACGCTGTGCAGACTTTTGTGTTTGTTTCTGAGTGTGGACGAGTGTGATGTGAGGGGTAAAGCTGTGGTCACAGTGCTGTGGAGGGGGTGGTACTCCATGCTGGGATATTATCACCAGCCAGACTGGGGACCCCAGAGGGGGATGCTCGAGGGCACAAGCTGGCGGAGCATATGGCAGCTGCCACTCGGAGGGCTGCCTGGGGGTTCATGTCATTCTCCTGTGTTCCCCACATGAGGCTGCTCAGCTTGCACACAACTTCATCCATTCAGAATGTTGACATAGCACTTACCTCTGAAATTCCTTTTTTTGTGTGTGCCTATTTTCAAATACGTGCTCAGCACAGAGAAAGTGAGAGGGATGGGATGAAGGAGCGATGGAGAGTCTGCAGAGGGGGGCTGTTCCTGGGACTGACTTTTGGGCGCGCCCGCAGGCTCTCACGGCTTAGACCCAAGGACTCCATCACCCCGTGTCTGCGTCTGTGTCCTTCCCTCCAAGGCGCTGTCCTGAGAGCTTAGAGAGCAGTTAACGGCACGTGAACAGAGGGCAAGCTTGGCTTTCCCAGGTCACTCAGCCTCTTCCTGCTCCTGCAAGCTGTCAGAGTGGTTCTTGATCTGCCAGCTGCTGACAAGCACTCAGCCAGCCAGGAAAGGGAACTATGCAGATGGGGGCGTGCTGGGGGAGGTGAATCTCACTCTTCCTTAGTTTCCTTAAGGAGAAAAATGACGCACGAGGAGGCAAATAAAATCCTCAGATGAAATGCTACTGAAGTGCTTGTTACCCTTGCCTGTTTGCTACAACAATGGTAGTAAAGCCCTTAGAATGAAAGGGCTGGAGGTTTCTCTTCAAGGCAGAAGGAAAGAGTGAATGGACATTGGAGGGTAGAGCTTGGGGAGGTGGGACTCAGGAGTAGGGTGGCCAGACAGGCACCAACAGGGTGGAGAGGCTGCTCTCCTAGAACTGGTGAACAGTTGGAAAGAAAAGCTCTCTCCATGCTTGGATGCTTCCAAAATGCCTCAAAACCCCACTCATGGTCTTCACTCACCCCACTCCCCCATAAAAGAACTGGGTCTTCAAGGTCTCCAGTTCTCAGAGAATGGCATGACCCTTCACCTTGTTAGATAAGATCTGAGAGTCATCTTTGACACTGTGCCTTGCATCTAAAGCAGAGTATCTCAGTCTCAACACTATTGACACTTGGGACCAGGTAAGTCTTTGTTGTTGGGGATGGGGCTGTCCTGTGCCTGGTGGGATATTCAGCAGCATCCCTGGTGTCTGCCTATTAGGTGCCAATAGCACACCTTTCAGGGCTTCCCAGGTGGCTCAGCGGTAAAGAATCTGCCTGCCAATGCAGGAGATGCAGGAGAGACAGGAGATGCTGGTTCAATCCCTGGGTCTGGAAGATCCCCTGGAGGAGGAATGGCAACCCATTCCAGTGTTCTTGCCTGGGGAATCCCATGGACAGAGGAGCCTGGCGGGCTACAGTCCACAGGCTCTCAAAAAGTTGGACGTGAATGAACGACTAAACAAGAAGCACACCCTTCCCCCAAACTCTGTGCTTTGCTCCCCACCAGATGCTACCACAGATGTCAGACACTGCCAGATACCCCCACATCGCCCCTCGTTTGGAACCTCTGATCTGAAGCAAACCACCATCAGGCTCTGCCTAGTTCATCTGCCAGGTCTGCCTACCTCTCCCCACCCTGCACCTGCATCGCTGGGTTTAAGTGGTGGTTACACCCCCTGGACACCTGCTCCAGCAAGTCTTCTCAAGCCCCTCCTGCCTCCTCCAACCCACTTTCCAGAAGCAGCCCAGGTGATGATTCCAGAGTCAACTCTGCTCATATCATCTTCCCCTACAAAACCTATGGCGGCTTTCCTATTCTCTAAGGATATGGATGAAGATTCCTAACAGAGGTTAAAGAATCCAGCCATATGTGGAGAAAAGGGAACCCTCCTACACTCTTGGTGGTAACGTAAACTGGTGCAGCCACTATGAAGAACAGTCTGGAGGTTCCTCAAAAAACTAAAACTAGAACTACCATATGATCCTGCAATCCCACTCTTGGGGATATGTAAGGAAACAATGAAAACTCTAATGCAAAAAGATGTGTATATCCCAATGTTCATAGCAGCACTATTTACAATAGCCAAGACATGGAAACAGCGTAAATGTCCATCGACAGAGGAATAGACAAAGAAGCTATGGTATATATGCAATGGAATACTATTCATCCATAAAAAACAATGAAATAATGCCATTTGTAGCAACGTGGATGGACTTAAAGATCATACTAAGTAGGAAAAACAGAAATGTCACACAACATCACTATTAGATATGTGGAATCTAAAAAAAAATCATACAAATGTAATTATTTATAGAACAGACTCACAGATATAGAAAACAAACTTATGATTACGAAAGGGGAAAGAAGCCAGAGGGATAAGTTAGGGGTTTAGGATTAACAGACCCACACTACCCTATATAAAATAGATGAACCACAAGGACCTACTGTGTAGCACAGGGAACTATATCCTGTATCTTGTAATGATCGATAGTGGAAAAGAATCTGAAAGAGAAAGCACGCCCATAACTGAGTCACATTTCTGTACCCCTGACACACTGTAAATCAAAGAAAAAGGAAAGAATCTAGCATGGCCTGCTTTGCTGCTTGCCTCACACCATTCTCCTGCCATCAGCTCCTGCTGCCCGTGAAAGGTCCTTCCTGCCTCATGTTCCCTCCAGCTACACATCCTTCTTCCTGCTTCACCCACTTCGGTCTTTGGGATCAAGATTCTAAAATTACTTCTCTGGGGTCTCAAGCTTCCCAGACCCCTCCGTGTCAAAGATCCTAGTTAGACACTCTTAAAGCAAAGCATGTCTTTCCTTCTGAGCTTTCATTACGGTTCATAACTCCACACTGATCTGTGCCTCATCTGATTGAAGCTTCCCTCTCTCACTAGACTCTAAGTTCCGTGAGTTGCAGGGACCATGTAGGTTATCATGCTTCAGCCTACCCCTGGCCCCCAGCACAGCGCCTGGCATATAAACCTTTGCTGAAGGGATGGAAATATGTGGAGATGGCCTGGTGGGTTAAAATCCTAGCCAGTGGTGGTCCCTGAACTTGAAAGCAAGGCTTTCAGGACCAGACATGTACCTTCCATTCACAACTGTTGTTTTACCTTCACGTATTTCTTCATTTCACAAGCCTTTCCTGAGAACCTACTTTGTGCCAGATGCAGACTGACACTAATTATTTCAGACTAGATAGGCTTGGCCATGGTGATGCAGTGTGTCCCCGTCTAGCAGTAGAGACAGACATCAACCCAGCAGCAGCAACCCTGGGAGGACTGTGAAAGGGGCAGCACTGATATGCAGAAGGCTGGTGTGTGCTCTGAGGCCATGGAACAGAAGCCGCCACAGCTTCTCCTCCACGTCGTCGTGTTTTCAGACGAAGGAGAAAAGGACAGCTTTATTGCTTTGCCAGGCCAACGGAGACAATCTAGGCTTCTGCCTCAAAACACTATGTGTCTGACCACGTCATTGCTTCTTACTTTAACTACCCAGGCAGTGGGAGTTGAGTTTCTTTGAGAAAAGACAGGGAGGCATAGTATAAAACAGGAGCTAACCTAGATGTCATTGATTTGCAGAAATGGCACCAATCTGAAGATGTTATTTGGCATTTATATTGTTGTTCACTGTTGTTCAGTCGTGTCCAGCTCTCTGTGACCCCGTGGACTGCAGCACACCCGGCTTCCCTGTCGTTCACCATCTCCATGAGTCAAACTCATGTCCATTGGGTCGCTGATGCTGTCCAACCATCCCATTGCATGGCATTTATATTGCACTCCCTAAACGGATTTCCAAATGTTTGTTTTCAGAATGCCTTGAACTCAGAGAAATAAGGCACAATAGCATTTCTTCTTGCTGCTGCTAAGTTACTTCAGTCGTGTCCAACTCTGTGTGACCCCATAGATGGCAGCCCACCAGGCTCCCCCATCCCTGGGATTCTCCAGGCAAGAACACTGGAGTGGGTTGCCGTTTCCTTCTCCAATGCATGAAAGTGAAAAGTGAAAGTGAAGTCGCTCAGTCGTGTCCGACTCTTAGCGACCCCATGGACTTCTTCTTACTTGATTAAAAAAAAAAAATCAGTGGCATGGCCAACAGATGAATAACTGGTACAGTTGGAAATAAAGCTTTAAGTTAAATTAGGTCAATTGAGCAGTCATCTGTGGCCATTTGCTACCTGCAGATTCACTGTGAGGTGATGAGGATGCTAAGCTTCTGGGGCTACTAAGACAAAGAAAACAAAAGTCTTGTCCTCTAGGAGTTTACAGCTTCCAAGAGGAAAGGAGCCACATGAATCTCTGCATGGGTGTAAAACTGTTATTGGGGGAGTATAAGTGTTTCTGTCTCATTATTCAGGTGTCAGTCCAAACCTCACCTCTGAGAGACTTTCTCTGATTATCTTGACCTCACCCTCTCTGCCAGTTACCTCCTCTCGTTACTTCATATTAATTTCCTCAGAGCACCTCTTTTTCTGAATTACATAGTTGTTTATGTTTTATTTATACTGATTCCCCAGCTAGAATGTAAGCGCTACCCTATCTGGCTCCCCTCCATACTCTAGAGCCTAAAACAGCATCCGGTAGGTGGTTGGCACTGAATGAATGAGTGGATGGATGGACGGATGGATAGATGAATATTCTGAGGGAAAGCCAGTCAATCCTCCCTTGGGAGGTTGAAGGAAGCTGCATAAGAGAGGTGATATTTGAACTGGGTCTTGAAGTAGGAGTGTTTTGGGTGGAAGAGAAGGGGATCATTAGACATAAATATTTTCACGTTTGGAGGGGGCAGGAATAGGGATGGTAGACTCAAAATGATGGTGGGACAGGAAGCACGACAGGTTGTGAAAGGGTGTGAAGGCCACACTCCCAGAAAGGAGACTTTCCCCTCTCGGGATGTTGCAGATAATGAGACTTTTTAAGCACAAGAAAGGTGGGGCCAGATCTCTAATCCACAAATCTTCCTCCAGTGGCATGAAAAAATGAGGCTGGTTACTGAGAAAATTAATGAATCTTTCCCAGGAGAGAGGAACAGAATTTGTAAGCATCTAACTGAGGATATCCACAAAACAATTTTTTTTTTTTGGTCTTTGCTGACATCAGAAATCCTTTAAAATCCCCCAGTTCCTACTGTAAAGTTGTCTTAGGCAGTGAGCATGTTGAACCGTGCATGGAAGGTTTCCACATCTTCCCGCCCAGGGTCATCTGGGATTTAACACTGAACAACTTAGAAGAAGGGCTAAGAAGCTGAAGGACTAATTAAGTCCCGATTGGGTAAAGAACATGGGTTTCTAACAGTGAGTTTGTGAGGTATTTTTAAGTACTCCCGGAGGGAGGTGAACAGAATAAAAGCTTCATCATTAAGTATCTTCCCAGTAAATGGAGTCTCCTCATTAGTTAGAAGAAAGCCTCATCAACTAAGAGTTATATATCATACTCACAAATTTCTCTTTCTTAATGTCTATAAAAGTAATGGCTGGTAAGTGTGAGCAGGCCTAATATATATATATATGTATGAAGCTCATACTTTGGCCGGGCACTGTCAATGGTATTTTATATTCTTTAATTCTAGTGGACATCCTTTGAGCTATTATTTGTCCTCATTTTGCAGGTGAGGAAACAGAAGTGAAGGGTCAGATCCATTGCCCAAGACCATGCAGCCAGTAAGTAGCAGAGCAGGGATGTTAATCCAGGTTCAAACACAGACTCTAACAGGGATCACAACTACAGACACCAGAGTCTGACCCCCTGGGCTGTGGGAGCTGACTACTCAACACCATGTGAGGTCAGGTTGGCCATTCGGCCTCAGAGCTGGGGCTTCTTTGTCTGGAATGTGGGCTCATGAGGTCCCTGCTTCAGAGGCACGTTGTGAGTAGACACACTGGCGTCCCAGGTTCACTGAGAGGATGGGTGCCAAGCACTCTGCATGGAGCCTGACGCCTGGAAACCACCAGATACAGTTCATGATCCACAATGCAGGAGTGGCTGAAATGTCTCTGTTTTAATCTGGGAGCAGTCCATCTCCACTGCAGAAAACCAGATGCTAAATGACACAGCCACGCTCTCCCTGGTCCTCCTGCCACTGGCCACACCAAACCTCACTTGTGAGATACTCCCCAAATCAAGGTCTTGCCCACTGGGGCAACTTCATGTCCACTCTACTTTTCTTGGGTCAGGGTTTTTCTGCCTTGGTGTTCTGCGCTTTGGAGACAACTAGTTCTTTGTAGTTGTGGTTGTCCTGTACACTGTAGGGTGCTCAGCGGCATCCCTGGCCTCTTCCCTCTAGGTGCCGGTGGCTCTCCCTTTACTGCAACAACCAAAAATGTCCCCAGACATCGCCAGATGCTCTCTGGTGGCCCGATCGCCCCCTAGTTAGGAACTGCTGGGTCAGGTGAAAACTCACAGTGATTTATGAAGCTGAAGACCAAACTAGAGGTTTCCAGGATTCAAAGAGGTAGATTGTCCCTTACTCAAACAGTTCACAGCACTTACTAAATTGAGATGAATTCCCACTGGGGAGCCACGGCAGGGCAAAAAATGACCATAGATGGTGAGTCCATCAACTCCTGCCACCAGTCCACAGTGTTTCCTAGGCTGCTAATTTCCCATTAAAGGAGCCATGCCACTGAATAAGCATTTGGTCATGGCTCCTTAAGGTGGAATGGAAGCATGGGGACCCAGTGAGGATCTCTTTCACATTTTTAATGAGAAGCGACAGCTATGTTCACACACTCAACATTTATTGCTGCTGCTAAGTCGCTTCAGTCGTTTCCAACTCTGTGCAACCCCATAGACGGCAGCCCACCAGGCACCCCCATCCCTGGGATTCTCCAGGCAAGAACACTGGAGTGGGTTGCCATTTCCTCTTCCAATGCATGAAAGTGAAAAGTGAAAGTGAAGTCCCTCAGTCGTGTCCGACTCAGCGACCCCATGGACTGCAGCCCTCCAGGCTCCTCTGTCCATGGGATTTTCCAGGCAAGAGTACTGGAGTGGGGTGCCATTGCCTTCTCCAACACTTATTGAGTGCCTGCTATATGAAATAGCACATATTAAGCCTGTAACAGCATTGGGAAAAAAAGATTGAAGTCTTTTATGCCAAACTGCCTGATGGAAGGAATACTAATTGATTTTCCTAATAGTTACTGAAAACCTACCATGTGCCGTGCTGAGAGAAAAGGATGTTTACTGTTCCTGAGCTCTTGAGACCTAGAGTCAAGCCATGGGTCTCCGTGCAGTGTCCTTTGACCAGCAGCACCAGCCTTACTTGCTGTTGTGGACTGAACAGTCTTCCCCAAAAGAGATGTCAAAGTCTTAACCCCAGTTCTTCAGAATGTGACTTTGTTTGGGAATAGGGTCTCCATAGAGGTAAACAAGATAAAAGGAGGTCAGTCGTGTGTGTCCAGTACGATGGGTCTCTTGATGTAAAGGGGAAATTAGGACAGAGACAAATTATTTGCAGGGGGAGGGCCATGTGAGGACACACAGGGGAAATGCCCTGTGGAGACAGAGGATGAGGAGATGCTGCCACAATCCAGGGGACACCAGGGGCTGCAGGGAGAGCAGGAGGCAGAGGAGGCAAGGAAGACACCTTCCCTGACCCTCCAGAGAGTAGACCCCCGACAACGATTTGCTCTTAGACCTGCAGCCTCCAGAACTGCAATAGAAGACACTCCTGTTGTTTTAAGCCACTTAGTTTTCGGTACTTTATCATGGCAGCCCTAGGAAGCTAATGCACCTGGAAACGTGGTAGAAATGCAAATTCTTGGTCCCCACCCTAGATCAGAGGCACTGTGCTGTGTATGGAGATCTGGCAATCTGTGTCTTAACAAGGCCTCCTGGGACTGCTGATGCATGCTGGAGTGCGGGAACTACTGATGTAGGGCAGTGGCTCTCAAGCCTGGCTGCATGTTAGATTTACCAGGGTGGCCTTAAAACAAAAACAGTGCCTTAGAAATTCTGACAGGGATCCTGATAGATGATTCTAATGCGCACCCAGGCTATGAATGGCTGGTCTAGAGAGAAGTCTGTCACATGTGAGTGTGCAGGTCTCAGCAGGAATGGCGTCACCCAGGAGCTTTGTGAAAATGCAGATTCTGATCCAGCTGGGTTGGCGTGGGGCCTGAGACCCGCATTTCTAACGTACTCTGGGTGGATACCGTGTTGGTCCAGGGCTTAAGAAGTAAGGGTTGGAAGGGACAAGATGGAGGAGGAATAGGACGAGGAGATCACTTTCTCCCTCACAAATTCCTCAAGAAAACATTTCAACGCCAAGCAAACTCCACAAAACAACTTCTGAATGCTGGCAGAGGACATCAAGCACTCAGAAAAGCAGATCATTGCCTTCAAAAACAGTGCTGTATAGACGGAGAAGTCTAGAGGCTACTGTAAAAATAAAACTGAAAACCAGAAGCAGGAGGCTTAAGTCCAAAGCCTGAGAACATCAGAGAACTCCTGAATCCAGGGAACATTAACCAATAGGAGCTCATCAAATGCCTCCATACCTACTCTAAAACCAAGCCCCGCCCAAGGGCAAACAAGCTTCACAGCAAGAAATACCATGCAAATTCTCCAGCAACACAGGAACACACCCCTGAGCTTCTATAAACAGCAGCTCAAAATTACTCCAAAACCATTGACATCTCATAACCCATTACTGGTCTCTCCAGTGCACTCCAGAGAGAAGAAACCCAGCTCCACCCACCAGAACCCCAACACAAGCCTCCCTAACCAG
>SJYQ01017132.1:531533-605476 GCA_006410935.1 Redunca redunca | reverse complement strand
TTTTACACTGTTGGTGGGAATGCAAAGTAGTACAGCCACTATGGAGAACAGTGTGGAGATTCCTTAAAAAATTGCAAATAGAATTGCCTTATGACCCAGCAATCCCACTGCTGGGCATACACACCGAGGAAACCAGAATAGAAAGAGACACATGTACTCCAATGTTCACCGCATCACTGTTTATAATAGCCAGAACATGGAAACAACCTAGATGTCCATCAGCAGATGAATGGATAAGAAATCAGTGGTACATATACACAATGGAGTATTACTCAGCCATTAAAAAAAATACATTTGAATCAGTTCTAAGGAGATGGATGAAACTGGAGCCGATTATACAGAGTGAAGTAAGCCAGAAAGAAAAACACCAATACAGTATACTAACGCATATATATGGAATTTAGAAAGATGGGGATGATGACCCTGTATGCGAGACAACAAAAGAGACTCAGATCTATAGAGTGAACTTTTGGACTCTGGGGGAGAGAGAGAGGGAGAGGGTGGGATGAGATGGGAGAATGGCATTGAAACATGTATACTATCATGTAAGAAACGAATCGCCAGTCTATGTCCGATGCAGGATGCAGGATGCTTGGGCCTGGTGCATGGAGAGGACCCAGAGAGATGGTATGGGGTGGGAGGTGGGAGGGGTTTCATGTTTGGGAACGCATGTACACTTGTGGTGAATTCATGTCAATGTTTGGCAAAACCAATACAGTATTGTAAAGTAAACTAAAGTTAAAATAAAAATTAAAAAAAAAAAAAAGAAGTAAGGGTTGTGTAGCTCTAACACTAAAGTTGATGGTAGTAACAGCTAATGCATATTCATTGAGCGCCTTCCAAATGCCAATCATTGTGCCAGGGAATGGAACACACTGACTGAGGAGAAAGACACAGCCTGAGTACCGAGGCTTGCATTCTGTCTAGGGTTTTTGTCTTGGACTAGGCCCTCCTTTCAGTCCCTGGAGTGCTGCTCTCAGTTCAGTGGGTGGGTGGCGACGCAGGGTGAGGAGGCCTCAGAGTGGTCTACTGACTTCCACCAAATTCCACTGACTCTGATCCATGGCCCTGCCCAGTTTCAAGGACATTGGGAAATTCAGTCTAGCCATGGCCAGAGGAAAAGGAAATGGGTTTGGTGAATACACTGTCTCTATCACGATCTGGAAAGATGAATCAAGTTGGTCAGATGAAGAAAGGGAGAAAGTAGTATGAGAGGGAGGTACCAAGAGCATACAATGAATATTTGGTAAGTATTCAAGCTAATCAAATGTCCATAGCTTCTCGGGTTACTGTTTTCCTTACAAAAACAATTATGGTAATCTATTTAGGTCTTTCATGCTTCAATAGTGTGCCATGTTAAAACATTTCTATGGGACTTAAATAGACATTTCTCCAAAGAAGATGCACAAATGGCCAATAAAAACATGAAAAGGTGCTGAAAATCACTAATCATTAGGGAAACACAAATCAAAACTACCGTAAGATACCATCTTACACCCATTAGGATGGTTACTATTAAGAAGGATGTGGAGATATTGGAATCTTGTACTCTACTGGTGGGAATGTAAAATGGTATAGCTGCTGTGAAAAACCATAGGGTGGTTCCTCAAAATATTAAAAATAGGATTTCCATATGATCCAGCAATCCTACTTCTGGGTACCCCAAAGATTTGAAATCAGGGTCTTGAAGAGATATTTATACATCTAAGCTCACAGAAGCATTATTTACAATTGCTAAAATGTGGGAGAGACTGAATGTCCACTGACAGATGAATGGATAAACAAAATGTGCTCTATACATATAATGTACTATTCAGTTCAGTTCCATTGCTCAGTCGTGTGAGACTCTGCGACCCCATGAACTGCGGCACACCACACCTCCCTGTCCTTCACTATCTCCTGGAGCCTACTCAAACTCATGTCCATTGAGTCAGTGATGCCATCCAACCATCTCATCATCTGTCGTCCCCTTCTCCTCCCACCCTCAATCTTTCCCAGCATCAGGGTCTTTTCAAATGAGGCAGTTCTTTGCATCAGGTAGCCAAAGCTTCAGCATCAGCGCTTCCAATGAATACTCAGGATTGATTTCCTTTAGGATGGATTGTTTGGATCTCCTTGCTGTCCAAGAGACTCTCAAGAGTCTTCTCCAACACCACAGTTCAAAACCATCAATTCTTTGGCGCTCAGCTTTCTTTATAGTCCAACTCTCACATTCATACATGACTACTGGAAAAACCATAGCTTTGACTAGACGGACCTTTGTTGGCAAAGTAATATCTTTGCATTTTAATATGCTGTCTAGGTTGGCCATAACTTTTCTTTCAAGGAGCAAGTGTCTTTTAATTTCATGGCTGCAGTCACCATCTGCAGTGATTTTGGAGCCCCCCCAAAATAAAGTCAGCCACTGTTTCCACTGTTTTCCCATCTATTTGCCATGAAGCGATGGGACCAGATGCCACGATCTTAGTTTTCTGAATGTTGAATTTTAAGCCAACTTTTTCACTCTCCTCTTTCACTTTCATCAAGAGGGTCTTTAGTTCTTCTTTGCTTTCTGCCATAAGGGTGGTGTCATCTGCATATCTGAGGTTATTGATATTTCTCCCAGCAATCTTGATTCCAGCTTGTGCTTCATCCAGTCCAGTATTTCTCAATGTACTATGCATATAAGTTAAATAAGCAGGGTGATAAAATACAGCCCTGACGTACTCCTTTTCCTATTTGGAACCAGTCTGTTGCTCCGTGTCCAGTTCTAACCGTTGCTTCTTAACCTACATACAGACTTCTCAGGAGGCAGGTCAGGTGGCCTGGTATTCCCATCTCTTTGAGAATTTTCCACAGTTTGTTGTGGTCCACACAGTCAAAGGCTTTGGCATAGTCAATAAAGCCAAATGGACTATTATTCGTCTTAAAAAGGAAGCAAATTCCGTAACATGCAGAATATGCAACATGGATAAACCTTGAGGACACTACAGTGAAATAAACCCGTCACAAAATCACACATACTGTATGATTCCACTTAAACAAAGTACTTAGAGTAATCAAAATCATATAGGCAGAAAGTAAAATGACTCTCAGGGGCTGGAGGGGGAGGAGAATGGGGAATGATTGTTTAGTGGGTATAGAGTTTTGGTTTTATTAGATGAAGAGAGTTATGGAGATGGATGTTGGAGATGGTTTCACAGTGCTAAGGATGTCTTTAATACCACTGAACTGTACACTCTAAAATAGCTAAGATGGTTAATTTTATGTTATGTGTCTTTTGCCACAGTAAAAACATTGAAAAAAAATGTCTAAGAATGAGTGTTGACACATTCTTAACAATATTGAACAGACAGGCGGGCTAGATGTACCTGAACTTACTCCCATTATCCTTGGTCACTGGGCACTAACACAGGCTGCAGGCTGGAGCTGATGGCTGGGCTTAGAGTCTGAGATGAGACTGGCATATGGATGGGGGAATGATGAGCAGGAGGGACAACAAAGATCTCAGGCAGGAGATGTCAGGGGGCAGCCAAGGCGGTATCTGTATCTCCTCACAATGCTCTGCGCAGTCACCTTCACTGTACAATTTGGTGTCCTGATCCGACCATAATGCAAAATATTTTTAAGGTCTTTCCCAGAATAAGCTGCCTGAATATCCAAGAGACTCAGAGAAAGAGAATTCTATCTAAGGTCAATGAATGAGCTGCAAAATGATGAGTCACAGCTGGGCTTGTATGGAATTGTATGGACGATGCCCAGCTCTCTCCAAATTTCTCTGCGATATTCCTAAAAACCAATGCCCAGTATTTGATTGCCTAAGCTGAAATCTTTTTCTGTAAAACCCATGCCTCTTGGGGCCCACACAAAGATGACAATTTCAGTCTGTCACATGATGCTGGGCAAACAATTTCACCTCTCCAGGCAGCGATTTCATCATCTATAAGATGGGAATAATTTCAGGCCCTCTCCTGCATGAAGCTCTCATAAGTACAAAATGAGTACATGATACACAGAAAGTGATCTGAAAAACAACACCTAAAACTATCACTATGACTCCATGAACCTTTACAAAACAGTTTCATGCTTGCCGCTGTGTCTTCTCCCCTGTACGATTTCTCCTCTTTCAGTTCTTCAGTTTTCCCCTCTTGTAGAGATCCAAGCCTTTTGCTTTCATCTGGACCATCATTTCCCAAACTGCATTCTAAGGCTAATAGATCCTCAAGATATTAGTAGTAGTTCCTTGAAAAACAAAGCTTGGGAAACACTTTGTATACCAGATGCCTCCCTTAAAGGTTTATAATGTATTTTGGTATAATAAAGGTTCTGAAAAGGCCTAAGCATAAACAATTGTTTATATGGGTTCATGTGTGTGCCTTGTGTGTGGAAATGTTAAGCTGATATGATATTTGTGACAATTATTCATCATCTGATTTAAAACAATTCCATAGACTCTTCAATCCACAGGTCCAATCCAGTTAAACCTGGAAATACTTGCATGTGGATCATCCTAGTTGAATATGTTTTTGAAAACACACATGTTCTGTTGCACAAGTTTCCTTTCTAACCTTGCTCATCTGCTGATGTGATAACTGTGCCTTTCTTTCCGTGCCTAAATCCAAGTCACTGATAAAATAATCCCATGACAGTGCTAAATCGACACCAATCCACCAATCTACTCTTTTCCTCTCTGGAACCACCACGTTTTCTGCCACCCATCCGCAAGGACATCCTATTATCTAAGGACTGCATTCCTTCTTTAAATTATTCTCTCAAGTTTCACTCTACAGTTTGACTATAAATTTGGACTCAATTGTCTGGGTGAAATCTCATAAAAGTCCTTTCAATTGAAACTGTATTTTTTTCCTCCACTAGATCAACAGATTGTTGGCCTGTCTTAACTGGTCATTTCAGTCTTGAGATTCTGATTGATTGTCTATGGAGATGCGTAGAGTGTAAACGCTTTGGGCGACACTGATGACTAATGCTTGGGAAACTGTGAACCAAAATAAATCTGGGAAGAAATAACCTAAAGTTACCCAGAAACAAATGCATTTGTGCACAGTCCAAGCAACAAGAGCCGAAGCTTCCCCAGTCTCCTCCTAATCTTTATAAACGATTTTCTCCTGAGCCACTTGGCACATTTCCATTACGGCCTTCTGAATATGTATAGACACAGCAGGTAATTTAAGATTGCTGCAAGTGTCTGACAAAAACATAGTGCGTGTTCAACTTGTTTAGGAAACATCTTAATGACAAGCAAAGCAATTTATAGAAGACATATTTTTATAGCACAGTAACATCAACATTTATTATTTGGGCCATAACTGGGAAAGAAAACAGACTTCCCCCATTTAGACAACAAAATTAAATTCCTAGGAAGGCAATAGAGAAATAGGCACAATCTTGAATATAGTTATGGGATAAAATAATATTCTTTTAGAAATATGGTGGAAAACATGGAAAGAATAGTATAATGGCCTGATCAAATATTCCCAAGATATAATTTTGCAATACAATTCTTTCCAAGGGGCTAAAATTAGATATTATAAAAATTCAAGGTAATCAATCTACTGTAGACATTTCCCCCCAAGAATGCTACTATACTGGGTAATCATTATATGTACTTATTATTTGCAACTCATTTTCCCCAAAGAATTAATAATGTCTAAGGAGCTCTTTCTTTAGGGTTACAAAGGTTCTGAAAAGTCTTGCAGGATTAGCAACTTTATTTAGGTTAGGCAGGATGTGGACAAATGGTTTCTTTTCCTTTTCTCTCCATCTTATTTATATTCCAATTCCTAAGAATTAAACAATTTTATATTTCCAAATTCAGTTTCTAATACACTATATATTTAGGTGTTATAAATACAAACCTCTTGGTTTGTAATTTAGAGTTCTACACAGGGAATGCTACTGAAATAAATACAGGTGGACAACTGACTGGTAGATGAGCCAATAACCTGGAGTAGGAAAAGGCAACGTAGTGCAGTGTTCTTGCCTGGAAAATCCCATGGACAGAGGAGCCCGTGGTCCATGGGGTCACAAGGAGTCAGACACGACTTCGTGACTAAACCGCTGCCACCACTGTCTCCGGTAGCTTGAGAAAGTCATGTGAAATCCGGTTTTGTCTACTTGCTCAACAAACACCAACCACACACCTGCTGTGCGGAGAGAGCACGCTGTCGGGCCTTCTGAGAGAGACCCAGCAGATGAAACGCTCACTGCACATTTCTCCATATTTCAGTTCCGTTTCAATTAAGACGTCACCTTTTTAAGTCCTTCTTGTTACTCGAATCCGTACTGTTGCCACTCCAAAATACATTTTCCCTCAATACTCTTTTTGTCAGCAAATGAGCCAAGCTCCTGCCTTACTGAGAAGATCACGACTTTACTCTGTTATGAGCTACCTCCACTTCCACCTCCCCATCTCAAATTCTACTTGCCCTAGTCAAGAACTGCTGGTGTCATCCTTGCCACTTGTCCCTTCTGCACCTGCCATAGTCAATCCCACACAAGTGCTGCTGAGTTCTCCCCCCAGACAGCCCTCAGAGTTGCGCCCTTCTCTGACTCCACCATCAGCTCAGCACACGTCTCTTATTTGGGATAATATATCAATAGCAGTCTCCTAGTTGGCGTGTTTCTCACCTCTATCTGTTCTTAATACTCAAACCAGGGTGATATTTCCAAAGTGCATCTCTGAAAGTGTCCCCCTACCGCTTACATTACTTAAATGATCTAATGCCAGGCTTATCTGCACCCAGGCTCCTTCTCCTCTCTACGCTCCATCCCATGGGCCTTGCTTCAGTCTTTCATACCCAGCACGCTCACACTGGCCACAGGAATTTTGCTTATACTCTCTCTTTCCTGGAATGTTCTTTGTACCCCTTCTTGCTTGGTTAACACTACCTTATTCTCTTGATTCACCCCACATACCATTTCTACAAAAAGGCCTCCCATGACTTCCTTGTCAGGCCAATCTATCCTGCTATTGACTCTCCAGGAACCATGACCATCTCTCTCTTAACACGTGTCATTTGGGTTGGTATCATTATTTGGCTAATGTTGGCCTCTCCTACTAGGTAGTAAGCTACATGAAAACAACACATGTTTAGATTTTGTTCATTTTTTCCTGCATAGCAACTGGTATAGTTTTGGCTTATAGTATATACCTAGAAGATATTTATGGAATAGATTTTTTGATTCATAATGCCAAACAGATCCATGGCTATTCATGGATTTTATGCAAGTGCTTTCCTGGGTGAATTCCTTTTACTGACCACTTTAAAGAAAGTGAGCCAAAGCTTGAATGATGTTTTCTTTTTAGTTGCTCCAAACACTCTCTATGCCGAGTACTGTCCTAAACTTTGCTTGCATACACTCATTTAATCCTCACAGCACTCTAAGAGATGGATGCTATCATATCTCCATAGTACGGATGGGAAAACTGAGGCCTATGTGTTAATTAACCTGTCCAGGATTGGAGGCAGTTCAGCAGCACATTCTTAGCACAATGCACAATAGCACAGGCTAAGGGCTCAATAAATACTTGTAGAATGACTGACTGACTGAGCAGATGAAATAGTAAAGCTGGTCTAACAAAAGCCACAGCGCCCTAACAGCTTTTATTTTGCCCACTTCTCCTGGTCCCTGCTGTCACACACACATGTCTCCACCTTGGCCACTTCTCACTGGAACTATCAACGTCTCCCTCACTTTCTTTCTTGCACCTGCTAGTCCCTCTGTCTACCTCAGGCACCTGCTGTGTGGTTAGAGTGACTTTCAGAATGCAGCCAGACCCATCACTCCCCCTCCTGAGATTCCTTCCTGCTTCTCATTGTCCTTTGGACACTGACCCAGGTGCCCGTTTGGCCGACAAGGACCACGGTGGGTGTCTCTTTCCAGCCTCACCTTTCTTGAGCTCCCGCAGGTGACAACCTCCATCCTGTCCTGGGGACTTTGTAAGTGCTGGGACTCTGCGTGGAGTACCCTTTACCCTCCGCTCTCCCAGTTAATTCCTACTGGGTCTCCAGGCCTCAGTGCTTCTGGAGGACTGAATAATGACCCTGACAGTATCCAGGTCCCAATCCCTGGGACCCGGGAATGTATCTTAGGTGGCAAATGTGATTTTCTTAAGGGCTGTGACTACATCTGTATTCCACCGGAGGCATCACTGTCTTCACATTGTCCTATGCTATCATCCTTCACGTTGACATTTTGGTCTTTAATGAACTTGTGTGAAGGGGAAACGCTCAATCATTATTGATAAAATCATGGGTTTGACGAGCCAGTCAGGTATATATATGTATTTGCTAATTCGTCTTTAAGTAATTCAACTATGTGCACACACGTGTTCCTTGCAACACTAGTCACACCCGTCAAGAGGCAGAGACAGCCTGAAGAATGGGTGAGTGAATACGCAAAGGGTGGCTCATCCATATCGTGGAGAATTTTTCAGCCATAAAAAGGAAAGGAGGACTGCTTCCTGCTGCTACATGGGTGAACCTTGAAGACACTGTGCTCAGGGAAAGATGCCAGTCACAAAAACTACAGCCTGTGTGATTCCACTGATACGAATGGCCCAGGAGTTACACCCACAGAGAGGTGGCGGATGGTCCCCAGGGGCTGGCGTTGGGTGGGAGGAGCAGCCATGTAACGATTCTTAGGCGTCCCTTCAGGGTGATGGGAAAATTCTGGAACTAGATATAGGCGGTTGATGCACGGAATGTTCCTGAATTGTTCATTTTAAAGTGATTGATTTTATGTCATGTGAATTGTACCTCGATCAAAAAATAAGTACATCACTTTTTTTTCTTTTTCAATGGAGTAACACTTCCGTCACAGCTTCCACAGCTGAGGAAGCAGTGTGCCCCACCGGCTGCCCCTGCTGATCTTGGGGTGCTTTTCCCAATGCATATGAGCTGTTACACATGCTGAAAAGCCTGCCAACTTTATCTAGAAACACCAAGAGGGAAACCTGCCATTCTGTCTGTTGGCTTCAGGCAGGAGGAGCTGAAGGAGCTCTGATCTCGCCCCTGGGGGGTGTCCCGTGAGAGAGCTCTGCGTCGGGAGTCAGTGTTTATCTTCGCTCGGCTGTGAGATGGGCAGCAGTAGTGGACTGCTTTTCTGAGCACGTTTCAGTGCAGTGAACACGGCAGGAAGTGGGATGCCCTGTGGAGGGGATGTCCTCCACGCGCCCCTCTCCAGCACCACCCCCACGGCTGTTGCCTGCTGATCTCCTGGCATAAGGGAGGGTCCAGGCAGAGCCTTCTGCTCCCTCTCCCTAAAGCAGCAGACTCCAGGACAGGCGGTCCTGGCGGCGGGCAGAGCAGAAGGGTGACGGCAGTCCTTTCAGACACACCTGCATTTTGCATGCGGGCAGTTGCGGTCAGCTTCCCTTCTAGACACTCCGTCTCGGGGGTTTTTGTGTTAGAAACAGCTGGTGGCCGAAGGCCTGGGGACTAACCAGCCACGCTGCTCAGACGCAGGTGAGGCTGCTGGCTCTGCCCTGGGCGCGGCTGCAATCCCATCTGCCAGCGGGGTTGGCACCAAGTGTGGCTCCGGAGAGACTCACATGGCTCAGTGGGACTGAACCTCTCCTGCGAAGGAGAGCGGAGGAGGACTGCTCAAGTCCCGGCCAGCTCGAAGACAGGTGATCAACCAGTCATCGTGTCACTGTGAATCCACAACCCCCCCAACCCCCACCCCCCGCCGGCTGCAGACACTGTGCACGGTGCTGCAGAGAGAGTGGTGGATTACAGTGACGGGTGAATGCAGAGCTTCTGGTCTGTTTGGGAAGACAAAGGACCGTTTGTTCACTCTGAAGCTCTCTGTGTCTAGTCAAGACTGTGGGCAGGTTAAAAGAGACTGCGGAAGTTAGCTGGAGGAGGGGCTGCAGGGGAAGGCGGGTGCCGAGCGGTAGAGGAAGTAGTTAACAACGTGTGTCCTGACAGCCCATCGCCAACTTCACACAGATCACATTTCCGGGTCACACAGCATCAGGGTCCCCAAGGAGAGAGTCACAGCTCAGCGAGGACACGGAGCTCAAGGTGGGCTCTTTATCCCGAGGTCCTCATTCGATGATAACAAAGCGACTTCAGACACTCAGCTGGAAATACCAACCGAAGGTTTAAGAAAGCGCCCGATATGAGACCCATAAAAGTTGGCGCAAGGTCGGCTTGATGGTGACTCCATAAAATTCTCGCAAGGGAGCCCTGCAGAGCCTGATTTTATAGTCCACTGTTTGATGGTATTTCTCAACTGAGAGCTTCACTGTCTTTAGCTTTAGTTGAAAGTATTTAACCTATTACAAATTACCATGAATAACACCGAGCTGAACACCCCCAAAATGCTCATCTCGAATACATGAACCTCTTCACGGGCCAGCAGGAGCAAGTGGGCAGAGCTGTGGGGTGGATGAAGGACAGGTGGTGAGGTTCACAGAAGCGTCTCCCTGCTGCTGAGCAGCTGTATCACACGCCCCCTGCTGGCAACTCCAGGGAGGCCACTCGATTCTTTCTTGCCCCCTTTAAAATGGCCTTGACCCACCCTTGGCTCCTAGCTTAGCTAGGATTGAATTTTCAACTTTCTCTTTATAAGTGATTTTAGTAATGTTATCTTATTAATAATACAGCATTAAAATAAATCTAAGAAAAACATTAGCTACAATTCCATAATCACCTAACTGAATAAATGTTTCATTTATTGACATTCCTTTTAATCTTTTTTTCAATGTGCATATTCTTCTTTTTCCTTATATGTAGTCATTTTATAGATAAATCTGGAGCATTATGTCATGAGTCACTGTCCTTTTTTCTTGTTTTTAAAATTTTTTTAGATTTAAAATTTGTATTTGATTTTTTATTTTTCACCAAGGCAAATGAGTTTCATTATTATTGTTGTTGAAGTACAGTTGACTTGTATGTTTGGTTTTTTAAATCTCCATATCCATTTCTACTACTCAAAGATAACAGCAGTACATATCACCCATGCCTTTCACTGTTCTTACAGAATCCTACAAAAACCTATACAAGGGCTTTTCATGATTTCTACAAAAAAATGGTACGTACATTTCTCTGCTCAAGCCATAAACAGTTCTGGGCCAGTAAATCAGAGATATTAAGGTTATTTCTTAATCCAATTCATAGCTCCTAGAATGAATGTAACACAGTGCACTGTGGATGAACATTTAATCTTGGATTTTTTTGCACCTGGAGAAAACAACATTTTAGCAACAGCCTTGGGTATCTGTCCTCAAGTACTGAGGTTTTATATTTTTTGGATGGCTTCCCAAAGTAGAATTTTTGGGGAGAAGGCAATGCCTATTCATCATTTTAGTATAAACAGCAAGAGTAGCTTGTAAGTGACACAGCAAGGATACAAATCCATGTGCATTGACCTCCAGAGTCTATAATCCCAGCCATTAATACTGTGTGACCTCTCTAACTACTGAGATGTCCAACCAGAGTTTAACTTCTCAAAGCAGCAAGCCTGCCTAGATGTGCAATGTTCAAAGAAAGGCAGAGGGATTCATGCGGAGGGTGGAATGACCTCCACCTTTTCTTCTAATCTGTGATTTTCACATTCCCTAAAACGAATTCACTGTATTGCATTCTGGTGGGCCAAGCAATTTAGATATAACCAGCCCATTAGTAACTAAGGAGGAACATTCTTGGGACATTTCTCAAGGTGATTCTTGTTAGTTCAACAATTACACAGCCACAATTCCTCAGACACAATGAATAACAAAAGAAACTTGGAGAAACTCACTTTGATCAGTCTCTATCTAAAACCAAAGCTGAACCATAAATGGACTATTCAGAAATCAGGATGAAGACAGAGCACATGCAGCATAGTATTTTTTTTTTCACTGAGTTGCATTTTTTAATATTGTTAAGTGCAATTATATCTATGCACCAGTTGGGATATCTAGAAATAGATCTTATATTTACAGCAGTAAATCCCTTCTGAAACAAAATTCATGCCCACATATGTGTGAATGTAAGTGCTGTCACAAAGACTTCCTAGAATAGCCTGTTAGAGGCTTTTATTTTTGTAGCACCTTGAAAATGAGCCTCGCAGGAGCTGATGCTTCATTCGAAGCCCCACAGAAGGGTAACAGGCCCATTCAGACAGCCTGACTGCAATAGGAGACATTTCCCTAAGGAGAAGACATTAATGGAAAAATCATTTCACGTTTGCATTTTTAATTTTGCAATTTAAAATCTCTCTAAATACACTTTCTCCTTTAAAATGTGATTAACCCAAATTTCCCCATCTTTATTATGGCAAAGAGACGGTTATAGTATTCCTTTTGGAATAGCAGCAGAGGCATTATTTAGATTTAAGGAAGAAGGCATGGATGAAACTGTTATTAAACTAAATATGTTTAGTTATCATGGCTATTAAGAGGATTATTAAGGAGTTTGTGTGAGTTTTGAGTATGTAGACAGAAGTAAATGTGTGTATGTGTGTGGTGGGGAGCGTGCTTGTGGCTTCTCATGTATGCTTTTAATTAAAGGCTCTGTTGGAAGCTGCAGAGTCTAGCTCTGGCACTCTCAGTAAACTCCCTGTGAGTCCTTGGGTAAGTCACCAAACCCACTGGAGTGGGGTCACGAAGATTTCTTCTGGTTCTCATCAACAACCCCTTCTCTGGGCTTCATGGCTTTGCAAGGTTAGTATTATGTCCCACATTTAAAGATGAAGAAATGATGTTCAGAGGGCTGGGGCCTTTGCCAAGTAAAATGGAGCAAAAGAGAGACAGAAATACTAGTGCCTCTTTGGTCTACTTACCAGGCTGGTTGTAAGTCATGTCTGAATTTTCCACTGCTCTAATTGTGAGGGACTTGTAACAATGTGGTTACACATCTTTGAATCTATTTCTGTATAAACAAGCTAAATTAGTATCCACTTCTTCACCAGGCCTGGTATGAATATATTACTCATGCATATTACATGCTGATTTATTCTTCTAATAGTGCATTATTCATTCTCTTAATGGCACATAATGCAAATCCACAGGAATCTCTATGAAAACAGATCTACTGAATGGAAAGGTCATGATAGATATAGTGACGTTTCCACTCTTTGGTCTCCGTTTTGTCAATTCCTACAAACAAAATAACACCCAGCTTCTGTGGGTGAGCTGCCTGGTAAGTGGTTAAGAGCTGTGGTCTGAGGATGTTGGTTGGGAGGCGCCAGTTACGCTGGTGACTGTGGTTCAGGAGGCTTTCCTTTTGGTCTGGGGCAGAGATAGTGACCTGCCTCCAGGGCCTCGGTTCAGGCTCTGGCTGCGTCATCTTGCCAGGAATGGGGTGCTCCTAGGAGCTGAACGGCGTCAGACTCGAGTATTGGAACGGGGTTTGTTGTGGCTCTGGAGAAGTGCCCACAACTGGGGACAGTGGGGAGTGTAACAGGGGGCCGGGGTGGGGGTCAGAAAGGGCTTCCTTGGGGAAGTTACTTTTCAGCTAGAACTTGAAGGGCTGTTATAAGTTAGCCAGGTGAGGACGTAAATGAAGAAAGTTCTAGGCAGAGGGAACAGCACCTGCTCAGGTGAGTCCAAAAGGGATTCAGTGTTGGTGGCAGGGATCATTTAAAGAGATAATAGTCATAGGGTGGCTGGTTCCGGGGTGGAGTTTTAAAGTGCTGAAAAAAATTATTTAAGTTGTTGGGGTTGAGCTGGATGGAGCCTACAGGTAGGGCCAGATGGTCTCCATGGGAAGTCCCCAAAGAATGCATGGCCCCAAGGTTGGAATCCAGGCCACCCTGACACCCTTTGTTACCGCTAGAATTTGGAGGTCAGACCCTGACAAGGGCCAGAGCCTGTGAAGTCAGTGCCACCCAACTGTTGCTGATGATGGACTCCACGGGTGTTTACAAGCCAGTGTGCTCAGCTACTTGGCTGTACTTCTTTATTTTCATTTATTGAACAGTATAAAACTAGACATTTATTGGCCACAGACCATTTTTTGTGTTCCTGTAACTCAAAAATGGTTACATTTTAAAAAATGAAGTATTACCTGCTCTGAGTGTATAACAGAGACCAGGCCTTGTAGGCACCCTCTGAATTATTAACACTGGAGACCTAGCTGCATATTATGCCACGGAACTTTCTTCCCCAATGCACTTTATTACATACACTTGTCTTGACTTTTGACAGCCTGTACCATGAATTGACGTAAGATGGAAGTGTGTGCTCCAACGGGTAAATAATAGATGACTGAAAAAGATGGCAGTCATTTTGACGTGATCCATCAAGATGGATCTTGAAGCAACCATTATCGCCTTTCCACGAAGACTTGATGAAAGCATGGAGGTTGTCACAGAAGGGAGGCAAACAGGGCAGGCCAGGAAGTCACCCCCCTAAGTGGGCAGGCAGCTGGGGCACATGTGGGCTGCTCACTCCCAGAAAATCACGTGGAGAATAACAACGCTTGCTGAGCATTGTCTCTAGCTGGTTCAACGACCTCCCAGAGCGGAAGTATTATCCTCATACGACAGGTGAGATATTGAAGAGCCAAGAGGTTGAGTTAGTTTCTCAAGGTCAGTGAGCTCAAGGTTAGAGGCAGCACTAACCAGGCCCACCTGACTCTGAAGCCGTCTGGTACCCAAGGGAAAATCAGCAGCTGTACGAACTACCCAGTCACATTCCTTTTGGTAGGTGGCTGGTCTCTCCACACACACTTTAGATTGATTTCTCCAGTATCCAGCTGCACCAGCCAATGATCGTGTCAATATTTGTGCAACTTTTACATCCCTTTACACCTGACGAGGGGCTTGGGCAGTACAGTCATCCAATTCTCTCTGGAGACCGTGGGGTAAGCTGCCTTTACCCAGTGTTTTATTGATGTTGTCGACACCATGAAGTTAAGGACATTGAAGAGGGTTCCTGGACATTAACACTAATATTAGCACAAGGATTCGGGTGTTTTATTTTATTTTATTTTTAAGATTATTGGCTTTTCCATGTTTATTTTGTTTTTAACTTCAGGGAGTGAAGAGTACCCTCTCTCTTGAGAGACTTCCCAGTCACACATGGGGGATGATTACTTTATAATTTAAACTATAAAGCCTTGAAGTTGGAAGGGACCTGAGATGATGAGAAATAATTACTGATTGCCATGACATAAGGAGGCGCATGTAATAATTTAAAGGTGATATGTGTCCGAAAAATGCTGGCTTTCCATTAACGTGGCCCAGTGGTGACGTGCATTTCCTGCTTGGACATGCTCTCTGAGTAAGTGGAAGTGTGTTGCTATAAAGCATACGGAGTAAAGGTTAGAATAGAGATTAGACAGATACGGCAAAAAGTATGAAGGTGAAACTTTAAAAGCTGGTGTTTGGGAGGTACTTCCTGTGACATACCCCCTTGCTGGGGCAGCCCATCGCCCTTCTTCTGAGGGATTTTCCTCACTCAGATGGAGACCCTGAGCTGGGCAGAGTCTCGTGGCAGAGCCCGCGCCTTTCTCTAGCCAGTGCCCAGCAGCGCCCTCCAGGCTCTGCCCCGTCAGCTGCAAGGGGAGCCAAGCCCCTCTGGCTCTACAGTTGATGACGCTGCATTCCTGTGAGCATTCCATTAAACCCTTCCAGAACACTTTTACAGACTGGGAAGCCGTACTCAAAACTGGCAATCGAGCAGCAGTCACTTTGGCAAAATTATATGCAGATAAGAACATGGCTCTAACGCCAGCATAGAGTGGGTGCGTTGTGATGACATCTCGACGTGGATTATCTGTTCTTAAACACGTCATTCCGGGTCTCCAAGACCAGTGACAGTCCGAGCACCTCCCGTGGGGCAGGCCCTTTGGCCCACTTCAGTAAACATCTGTGTGGCCACTATCCAGACCAAGATACAGAACAATCTGTGCCTCAGTAGGCTCTCTGCCACCCCCTCCAAGGCCATTCTGGTGTTTGTTGCCGTGCATCTTTGTTCTCGAACTTCACAGAAATGGAATGGTTCAGAATATACTCTTCTGAGTCTGGCTTCTTTTATTCAACATGGATCACATAAGTGTGGCCCACGTTGTGTGCCATTCTTTTTCATTACCGCCTGTTCCACTTTATCTACCTGTCTGCCTACCAGCCACCTTCTACTGTTAGTAGACATTTCTGTTGTTTCTAGATGGGGGCCATAACAAAAAACACTGCTCAAACTATTTTTCTGTGTGCCTTTGATGGACATTAGCTTTCAGTTCCCTTTGGGGACATTTTAAAGAGATAATTGCTAGGTTATAGTGTATACAGTGGAGAAGGCAATGGCACCCCACTCCAGTACTCTTGCCTGGGAAATCCCTTGGATGGAGGAGCCTGGTAGGCTGCAGTCCATGGGGTCGCTAAGAGTCGGACACAACTGAGTGACTTCACTTTCACTTTTCACTTTCATGCATCGGAGAAGGAAATGGCAACCCACTCCAGTGTTCCTGCCTGGAGAATCACAGGGATGGGGGAGCCTGGTGGGCTGCCGTCTATGGGGTTGCACAGAGTCGGACACGACTGAAGCGACTTAGCAGCAGCAGCAGTGTATACAGATATTTGGGTTTTAGTACATATCACAGAACACGTCCAAAGTGACTCTATGTATGCTCCTATCAGCAATATTCTAGAATCTCAGAGATTTCCCTGGCTATCCAGTGGTTAAGACTTCATCTTCCAATTTACGGGTTGTGGGTTCGATCCCTAGTTAGGGAGCTGGAATCCCACATGCCTAGGGGCTGAAAAGCCAAAACATGAAAAGCAGAAGCAATATTGTAACAAATTCAATAAAGATTTAAAAAATGTTCCACATAAAAAAATTAAAAGAAAAAAGGAATCCCAGTTGTTTTTCAAGTGCCAGCACTTGATATTGTCAGTTCTTTCAGTTCAGCTTAGGTTAGCATTGGTGTCTTGAAGGTTTCTGAGCCTAAGCCCCCGGACTCTGTCTTTTTTCCTGTTGCCTGCTGTCTCGCCTCACCTGAATCCTTTTCTTGTGTATTTCAAAGTCAACATTGTCAGCTGAGGACTCACATCGCCTTTCTGACCATTTTCAAATCTTCCTCTGTCCCAGCTCCAATAAATTCCCCCACAGCTCAATTTCTCGTGCATTTTTAGTTGCTCGTGTTCCCTGCCACTCCCCTTGAAGGGGTGTACCTCTGAAATGTTTCCTGTGTTGGGGTCCTTCCTCTTCCCTCTCCCGGCCACCTCTGCTCTCCTTCAGCCTCCATTTCCTCTTGCCTAGACCATTTTAAGTTCAATAAAAGATGTTTCTTTAAACAGCCCCTTTCAAACATTTTAGAAATGGCTTTAATTAATTTCCTAGACAACTTCTCTGGCTCCTGATCAAAGGGTCTATAAACTTGTAACTGGATTAGTCTAATAATCAAGGTATTATAGTTAAAGTGGCTAATTTTCTCTCTTTGTTAGCTCACTAAGATTCCTTCAAATGAGGAATGTACAAATATGATTTGAAATTCATTTTCATAGAGGTTTTGTGTTTTTGAAGTATTGGCTCTTTCTATGTATCCAGAATATTACTGAGGCCATGTGACAGTTCTTCTGAAGGCTCCAAGTGGGGGGTTGCTTTGCGGTCACATGTCACAACCTGTTTCATAAAGGCCCTTGGTTATTACTGGGCTCTAATGCTGGGCCTGGGAAACCTGTATTTCTCATCAGTCTTTCTGAAGTCATCTGGCTGAGATAAGACCAGACCCCTGGCTTTACTGTCCCTCTCTTTGCAGAAACTGTCTTCCAACCTAACTAAAACCCTCGGATTTCCTTCAGGTGTGATAGGCTTCCAGGCCATGATTTAAGGGCAGTGGTAAAGCTTAGTGGCTCTGGGACCTGGGGTCAATGATTACAAACTCCAGTATGACTAATTTGAGGTGTGGGGCCAGTCGCCACAGAGGACTCAGTTTCTTGGTTTGTGGAGTTGCAATTGTGCCTGCCTCAGAGGGCCGTTGTGAAACTTAAATGAGACAATCTGTCTAAAGCCCACCTAGTGAGTACTATCAGCAATTTGACTATTATTATTTTTAATGCTAAAATAAAGCCTCGAACTGTCCGTTTCCTACGTTCACCTATTACTTTGCTCCTAATCGTAT
Organism: Redunca redunca; assembly: GCA_006410935.1. NCBI lineage: Eukaryota > Metazoa > Chordata > Mammalia > Artiodactyla > Bovidae > Redunca > Redunca redunca. Next base: position 587,423 of record SJYQ01017132.1, on the reverse strand, counting down.
TACAGACTCTCGGCAGTTCTCTCTCTCCTTTTGGTCTTGTCTTCTGGATCCATCTTCAAACCTCTCAGCAAGTCTGCCTTGTTTCCCAGACTCCAGTTGAACAAGGGTAGTTAGTAACTTCCCAGTGATGATCCACATGCTCCCTCACATTTCTCACCCCCTTCCGGGTATCCTGGGCCACGTGACTCCTTCTAGCCCATGGGAAGCGTCACTTCTGGGTTGAAGCATTTAAAGGCTGGTGTCTGATACCTCAGCTCTTTCCTCCTCTGCCGTATCTACCAAGAAGGTCATGTGCTGCATGTAGCCCAAGTGGGCAGAGCCTCTGCCAGCCTGGTTCCCTTGATACCTGTGTGGAGCAGAGCTCCCCAGCAGATCCATGATGGATGTGGAGTGTAAGCAGGAAAGAGCCTTTCTTGTGTCCTGTCTGCTAGAGCATTAAACTTGTTACTGCAGCATAACCTAGGTTAGCTCTGACTAGCACAGCAACTTTGCTTTTAGATTGACAGTCTGTTAATGAGCCTCTTCTCACCAGGCCACATCCCTAACTGTCCTAGAGAGATTCTCAGGTGGAGCCTGGCCCACTCTCCCAGGACCCTCTGAGAGCCACCCTCTTGAGCATCTTCTCATGTTAGAACTGATTGTGCCCAGTGACAGATCTGGTCACAGCTAATGACTCTAAAGGGTTTTTTTTTTTTGGAATCACTAAGAGGTTCTGGGAATTTACTTCACCTTCACCTTTGTCAGAATTACAAGACACTCAACCAGTAACACATAATAGTCAGTGTATCTAGACTTCTTTCAATTCTTCAAAGATGTCAGCAATATAAATTCACTGATCCCTTTATCTGTAATATTTTTGCTCCAGTCCCTACCATTCCTTTTACTACCTTTCCTGGCTAATAAACTTCAATTCTCAAAATTAGTGCCGTTTCCTCCAGGAAGCCTTCCTTGATTTCCCAGCTAAGTGAGGCTCCATCTATTGTGTGCTCCCAAATTTGCCCCAGGTAACACTCAGAGCATTTGCATTTCTTATTTAAAGTCTTCTCTGCTAAGCTATCAATTCTGTGATAATGGTGCTGCTGCTGCTAAGTCACTTCAATTTACCACTCACTATACATTCATATCCAAATTCTGCACCTGGAAGAGAGTAGGTGCTCAAAAATTATCTACTGGTTCATAAAAAGTATCTGCCTTTATAAATAGGAGGGAGAACAATTCAGAGAACTGCCTCCTTCAACATGCTAAGCCATGTTGAGTCAGCCAGCTCTCACATTAAAATCTCATATCTAGAATGAGATGGCCCTCCTTTGAGATCACCCGTAACTCATTGTACTATAAAGAGCTGTTTCCACAAATTGCTTTCTACAGAGTTTAGTTCCATTTTGAAAATGTGAAATAAAATCAGATCCTTGGTTTCTTGACTCTGCCTCATCCATTAGCTCACGGTGGTACTGGCATGACTTTTATGGGCTAAAATTAGTGGAGTATTCACAAAGAGAAATGTCATGCAAGCATGGCTCAAGATCTCAGAATTACAGAGATCTCTCCCAACTCAGGATAAAAGAACCTTAACACGGCAATGCTCTCTAGACAGTCTTGGTGTCAAATTCTTTTGGCTTTTCATTCTTTAGTATCAGAAAGAAAATTTTCCGTGGAGCAAAGTTTCTACCCACCTCTCCAAGTCAACAAGTGACAGGAGCTATCAGAGAACACCCCTCCTGTTACACGTTTTCATGGCAACGATAACAACTTGACACATACTCCTGTAAGGACTCGAAAAACCAAGTTTCAGAATAAACCACCAGGAGCAAATTTTGAATTAATTTTCTGGGTTGTAATAGAAATAGAAGCAACTCATCTAATACAAAGAGCATGGAACAAGATAATGTTACACCCACATATATCCGCTTTTCATTTCTTTTATTTTTCCTAGTGTGTGCACACATACACACACATGCTCACATATACACATACACATACACAGTATTTTATGCTACAGAAGGGTATGTGAATACATTATAAAATTAAGTTATTAATTTATTTTATTTCTAGACAAAATGAATGCTTTGCTTGGTGTATTTTTCACTCTTTCATTCACTCAACCAAATATTGTGGCTTTTGGAAAAAGAATGAGTCTTTTTTCAACCTGCATATAAAACCCCAGTTCTCATATTTTGGTAATATCTTCTGTTTTGACATCTAAGAAGTTCTAAGTATTTGAGAAAATTTGCATTGCTTTTTAACACTGAAAACTTTGACAGGTGGGGTAATTTTCTAGTCATTCACCCCAGTGAATTTAAACTGGTATCTTTTTCTAGCGTGCATCAAGGGAAATTACAATACAGTGTGAGGTTTCTCTCCTGATTGCAGAACTCGTCTCCAGTGGTGTCACTCAAAAGACCAAACGCATGCAGACATGAAATAAGAAGCAGTCCTGACTGTTTATTACTGCTTGTTAACTCTTCCCGAGTCCATAAAACGACGGCAGCACCCAAGTTACTGCAGAGACAAGGGCAGTGCTTAGGTGGAGAATGCCGTGTAAACAAATTTTGTCGTGGTTGTTTCAAAGCTAATCCAGAATCTAATCAGAGAGGCTCAAAGTTGGTTAGGAGAACCCTTAAAAGTAATCAGATCCAACCAGCAGATGAGGTGTGAGTCCTCACATGACAACGTGCTGATTCTTCTGGAAACAGAGCCGAGAAGCGTGAAATGATTCGCTCGAGGCCTCCCCAGCTGGCCTGGAGGACAGTGAGCACAGAAGGATGCTCGAGCCTGGGGCGAGACGGCCTCTCTCAGCCCACGCTGCTGCACGTCCAAACCGGGCGCATGAGCAGCCTAGCGCTCCCGTAACTAAGCACCCCGAACTGGGTGACCTAAACAGCAGACATTTACTCCCTCATGGCCCTGGAGGTCCAAAGTCTGAAACCAAGGTGTCAGCAGGGTTGCTTCCTCTGGGAGTTTCTGCGGCAGGCTCTGTCCCAGGCCTCTCTCCCAGCTTCTGGGGTTTGCTGGTGACCCCGGCCTTCCATGGCTTGTGGACATCACTCTATCCACCCGTCTGGACATCGTCCATCATGTCTTCAGATGGCGTTCTTCCTGGGTCTTCTGTGTGTCTCTCTTTTTAAAAAGATGCCACCAGTCACATGGGGTTTCGGTCCCACCCTAATCCAGTGTGACCACATCTAATACATTTCAGTCAGTCAGTTCAGTCGCTCAGTCGTGTCCGACTCTTTGTGACCCCATGAATCGCAGCACGCCAGGCCTCCCTGTCCATCACCAATTCCCAGAGTTCACTCACACTCGCGTCCATTGACTCAGTGATGCCATCCAGCCATCTCATCCTTGGTCGTCCCCTTCTCCTCCTGCCCCCAATGCCTCCCAACATCAGAGTCTTTTCCAATGAGTCAACTCTTCGCGTAAGGTGCCCAAAGTACTGGAGTTTCAGCTTTAGCATCATTCCTTCCAAAGAACACCCAGGACCGATCTCCTTCAGAATGGACTGGTTGGATCTCCTTGCAGTCCAAGGGACTCTCAAGAGTCTTCTCCAACACCACAGTTCAAAAGCATCAATTCTTCGGCACTCAGCCTTCTTCACAGTCCAACTCTCACATCCATACATGACCACAAGAAAAACCATAGCCTTGACTAGACGGACCTTAGTCGGCAAAGTAACGTCTCTGCTTTTGAATATGCTGTCTAGGTTGCTCATAACTTTTCCTTCCAAGGAGTAAGCGTCTTTTAATTTCATGGCTGCAGTCAGCATCTGCAGTGATTTTGGAGGCCAAAAAAATAAAGTCTGACACGGTTTCCACTGTTTCCCCATCTATTTCCCATGAAGTGATGGGACCGGATGCCATGATCTACGTTTTCTGAATGTTGAGCTTGAAGCCAACTTTTTCACTCTCCTCTTTCACTTTCATCAAGAGGCTTTTTAGTTCCTCTTCACTTTCTGCCATAAGGGTGGTGTCATCTGCATATCTGAGGTTATTGATATTTCTCCTGGCAATCTTGATTCCAGCTTGTGTTTCTTCCAGTCCAGCGTTTCTCATGATGTACTCTGCATAGAAGTTAAATAAGCAGGGTGACAATATACAGCCTTGACGTACTCCTTTTCCTATTTGGAACCAGTCTGTTGTTCCATGTCCAGTTCTAACTGTTGCTTCCTGACCTGCATACAGATTTCTCAAGAGGCAGGTCAGGTGGTCTGGTATTCCCATCTCTTTCAGAATTTTCCACAGTTTCTTGTGATCCACACAGTCAAAGGCTTTGGCATAGTCAATAAAGCAGAAATAGATGTTTTTCTGGAACTCTCTTGCTTTTTCCATGATCCAGCGGACGTTGGCAATTTGATCTCTGGTTCCTCTGCCTTTCCTAAAACCAGCTTGAACATCAGGAAGTTCACGGTTCATGTATTGCTGAAGCCTGGCTTGGAGAATTTTGAGCATTACTTTACTAGCATGTGAGATGAGTGCAATTGTGCAGTAGTTTGAGCATTCTTTGGCATTGCCTTTCTTTGGGATTGGAATGAAAACTGACCTTTTCCAGTCCTGTGGCCACTGCTGAGTTTTCCAAATTTGCTGGCATATTGAGTGCAGCACTTTCACAGCATCATCTTTCAGGATTTGAAATAGCTCTACTGGAATTCCATCACCTCCACTAGCTTTGTTCGTAGTGATGCTTTCTAAGGCCCACTTGACTTCACATTCCAGGATGTCTGGCTCTAGATGAGTGATCATACCATCGTGATTATCCGGGTTGTGAAGATCTTTTTTATACATTTCTTCTGTGTATTCTTGCCACCTCTTCTTAATATCTTCTGCTTCTGTTAGGTCCATACCATTTCTGTCCTTTATTGAGCCCATCTTTGCATGAAACGTTCCCTTGGTATCTCTAATTTTCTTGACCAGATCTCTAGTCTTTCCCATTCTGTTGTTTTCCTCTATTTCTTTGCATTGATCCCTGAGGAAGGCTTTCTCATCTCTTCTTGCTGTTCTTTGGAACTCTGCATTCAGATGCTTATATCTTTCCTTTTCTAAGACCCAATTCCCAGATAAGGTCACATTCTGAGGTTCTGGGGACATGAATTTTATGGGACACTATTGAACCTGGTGGGGAAAGGGACAATGACACCCACCACACAGGATGGTGGTGAGCATTGAATGTATGTAAAAAACATAAAGGGAACAAGAGGCAGTGGCTGCCACATAGTAAAAGCATGATCCATATTGGCTGTGTTAGGAACTGAGTCTAAGCCAGGGGGTATTGCTACACAGCACACAAGATAATTTCATTCTACAGCTGATGCTTTCAGCTTCTGGTGGCACATTTTTAACCTCTAAGACGGTTCCTACTCAGCATATGAGGGAACTTTTGGCCCAAAACATTCTCTTGTATTTCTGCCCTTTAATTCCCTAATTTTAATCTAAATCTTCACCGGTTATTTAGAGATCAGAGAAGGGCTGGCAAAAATATGATTTTTGTTGCTGAACCAAATATAAAAGAAATTTATTTTGTCCCTTTTGGGAACATTGCCCAGGTAAAGGGGATCTGACACTTTGGAGCAAGCGGCGTTTTTTGTCCTCTATTGTCACCCTTTCCTCTGGGCATCCTGGGGGCAGGCTCTGAGTGACAGGCTGTGGGGTTCGGGTTGTATTCAGACCTGACTGTTTATCTTTGCTTGATGCTTTGCAGCTTGGGAACAAAGTAAATCCAATCCAACTTACTTTGTTTCAAAATTCATTTCCCATGGTACTAGCAGGCATTAGAGGCTCAAACACAATTCGTGAATTGTTTGGCCAGCATAATCCTGGAGCTTAACATGAAGTTCAACTGAAAGAGATGTGGGCTTTTCTTTTTTTCTCATATTTTTGTCCAATCTGTGAAATAGTTTCTGGATTTAGGTGATTTTTCAGGATCAGAGTTAGAAATCGTGCTGGGTTTGATCCGTGGTCCTGTGTGGGTTGGCATCATCTGGAAGGTTTGTTGAAGCCACAGGAAGTCCCGTTCTGTCTGTAAGTAGATGGACCAGCATCCCAAGCACGAGTGGGAAACGAACACTGGTGGTGGGGACATCAGTGTCCGGCCTCGCGCCTCTAAGCCTCATAGGCTCCATGGGAGAATTCGGGAGAGGATTTCACAGCTACTGTGGTCCTTCTCTCTTAAAATTCCTTATTCCCATCTGTCAAGGTACCTCACATTTCCTGATAGCATTCTGAGAAGTTCGCCAAAGAAAGTTATTCTCCCATTGGCCTGTCGTATATTTTTAATATTCCATTAGACTTTGCCCACTTATCTCTATAATTTCAAATTGTACTATATCATTTAAGGGCTGCAAAAGGATTTTCACAGGCAAGTGCAGTACAATTGTGGGATGGTGTGTTTATCAGTTTTCTCAAAAAGTCATCTAAATTCACATTCCGCATTCTAAGATCTGTGCCATGTTCTTCATCTCAGAAAGCAAAAAAATTGAACACATCCTACTATCACTTCTAATATGAATAAAAAGTGTTCTCCACTTTATCTATTCGAAACCAATATCTCTGAAGAATTCAAATATCTCGCTCTTTTTCTTTTATTTCTCACAAAATAGCCTCAGGAGAAACCCATCTCAGCCATCCATTTCGAGGGCTACTAGGCTGAGTCGAGAAATCAAATCCCATTTGTAAAACAAAGCAAAAGCATTAAAAAAAATCCTTTAAAGCTGAGTTAATGATAGACATGAAGGAGACGTGCCTGTAAGGATCACACCAGGGTTCCACTAATCAGGCCAAGTTCCTGCCACCTTGCCAACTACCAGCAAGGTGTGACCCCAGGCAAGCTACCAACCTTTGAGCTTAGTGTCCTCATATGTACGGTGAAGAAAATAACAGTCCCTCAAACTCAGAGGGACTCAGAGACAAACTCAGAATTAAACGAGAATTCATGGAAAGTATTTAGCCCAAGGATTGGCTCATATTGAATCTTCAATAAAAGTTAGTATTTCTATTGTTAGTATTACTTTTCATTGCCAAATAAGGACTCTTTGGTAACTTGTTTCATATTCTCTGATGTCCTTTTCTTTGCCTTTATATGATTTCTTCCCTCTGCCAGGAAGTCTTTTTCCCTCCTTTCCCAGAAACTTTCTTACTCTCCAAGTCAGGGATCAGCAAACTACTGCCCATGGGCCAAATCTGGCCCACCATCTGCTTCTGTCAATAAAGTTTTATTGGAACACAGTCACGCTCACTTGTTTATGCTATGCTGAGTATAGCTACTTTTGTACTATAATGGCAAAGTTCAGTAATTACAATAGAGGCCATGTTGCCCAGAAAATCTAAAATATTTAAAATGTGGCCTTTCACAGACAGAATTTGCAGATCACTGCTCTAACCCCTCAACTCAAGTCATCCCATTTCAGCCATCTTCCCTAGTCCTCTGAGACAAAGTTACCTCCCTGGCCACACACTTCCTTGGTATCACTTGGCTATAAAGAAGCATCTCTACACCAGCCTCCCTGCTATACTGTGTGAGCACCATGCAGGTGGGCATCAGTTCTCACATCTTTGAAACCCCAGGCCAGGAGGGCAAAGACCTTCAGAGAAGGCAGGCCCTGAGGGGTGGGGGAGAAGAGGCTTGAATGGGGGCACTTTGGAATCTCAGTTTCCAACAGCAGTTAGGGAAGGGAGAACAGAAGGCTTTAGAGATACGTACATGCTACACACACATGGACAAGTGCACACAGCTATGCTCACATATACATACTTTTGAATAAGCCAGTAACTCCAAGTACCCATTATCAGCAAAGTATGAACTCACACAGACCATTTGGGTCTGCAGACCTGTGAACTAGGACTGCCATCTGCCCTAACAGTTAACTAAGGATATTGCAGCCATCAAGCCGTCACATTACCACCACCCCTAGTTGGTGAGCCCCGAGGAACTCAGGATGGAAACAGGATGCCCGCCACCCAGCAGTCACCTGCAACAGCCACCCCCGACAGTGCACCCCTAGGGGGCACAGGATGAGAAAACAGAGGACACTGGCCCCAGATAGCTGAGGTGCATATCAGAGGAATGACCTCAGGGAGCCCAGACCTACCATCTTCCTGCTAATTTATTAACTTGAGATGGCTTGTTTTCTTTAACGAACAATAATCTTTTGATGTTCTGACTATGTGGTCACTTTTTGCAAAGGCTCCTGTTCATTCTGGCTCCCTCTGCCATGCCCACCACCTCTTCAGAGCGGTCCCTAAGAAGAATCTGACAGTCCTGTCTCCTGGGCTTGAAGTTCTAAGACTGTCTGCCAGATAAAGCATAACTCTCAGTTTTTAGGTTGTGCATTTTTTTTCTTCAGTTGACACACCTCAGCCTTACATGTGTCTGTTTCATGACATCTTAAATATAGAGACCAGGGGTGAAGGATGGATCTAGCGAGCTTGCTGATTTCATATTGTTCTCCTAGAAGCAGACCCTAAAGACAAGGACTTGGGCGAAAATAGCTTATTCGGAAGGTAATCCCAAGAAGCACAAGTGAGTGAAAAGGAGAAGTGAGACAGAAAATAAGAAAAAAAAAAAACAAACCCCAAAATACGGGGCAGTAATGAGCAGGTTATTGTGGGCAGCTGGGGCTTGATCTCACAGGGTCAGATGGGAGATTTGGTAGAACATATCGCAGAGCTGTCCCATTTAAAGGGTGAGGAAGGGATACTTACTGTCTATAACTCTCATCTCTCAAGGGTTGCTGGCTGTTCTTTGAGCATGAGCTCCCCTAGCAGACTGAGCACACTCCCATGGGGAGAGGAAGCTCCCAGGCTGACAGCTGCAGGGATGAAGAAGCTCATAGTCCACTGGGAGCGTTGAGTGCTAGGGCATCTAACCCAAGAGCCAGAGAGCTGATGCTAATCTCCATACTGTGTAAGCAGGGGTAGGTGATGCATGGCTTATCCATAATTTTCCATTCCATCTCCTTACTCTCCCCTCCAGAACCCCAGTGAGTAAGTTGTTGAACCAGGGACACTAGAAGGAAACTATTGCCCTAATTCAGAAGACTCTACATTTACTAAACAAAAGTTATTCTTAAATTAAGTGATAAGACTCTTGGTCAATTTTTAATTAAAAATAAAAAGGATGTTTGAGCATGTACCGTTAAATAGAATTAGGTAATTCAGAAAGCTATGCCAACAGGCAGGGTGGGATTAGATACCAACAGTCTTGCTCAGTTAAGCATTCCAGTTGCTTCTGGAAATGTTTTTTGGGTTCTCTAATTCCCTTCCAAAGAAGCAACCAACTATAATTATTCTACTGTTAAGAAAAGGATTAAGAGTATGAACTAGTTAATGCTGCTTCTAAACCCCTTTAAAGGACTTAGTCTTTCTAATGAAGAATACTTTGAAAATACCATTGGCTTCAAATGTATTTGCCTTAATGTATCCAGGTTCCTATATGTATTCTTCATTCATTCATTCAACCATCTTCTGAACCACTGTTAAGAACAATACTTCTTTGAATTAATGAGTATATTGCAAACCTTCTCAAGAAGCCCAGAAGTGACAAAGGAGAGAGACTACAATCAAAGCATCACTTGTCCTTGTGATAACTGCATTAATGGCATGATAAATAATTTGTGTATGAAAATGAAGAAGGAGCAATCAATTCAGCCTAGGAAGACTGGAAGGCTCCACAGAGGAGATACTCAAACCAGATCTAGAAGGGTACAGAGAAATGAGTAGCGACATTAGTGGAGGAAATTGCACAGTTGTCATAGATATCTATTACAGACCAGAATCAAGATTGCCGGGAGAAGTATCAGTCACCTCAGATATGCAAATGACACCACCCTTATGGCAGAAAGTGAAGAGGAACTAAAAAACCTCTTGATGAAAGTGAAAGTGGAGAGTGAAAAATTTGGCTTAAAGCTCAACATTCAGAAAACGAAGATCATGGCATCCGGTCCCATCACTTCATGGGAAATAGATGGGGAAACAGTGGAAACCGTGTCAGACTTTTTTTGGGCTCCAAAATCACTGCAGATGCTGACTGCAGCCATGAAATTAAAAGACGCTTACTCCTTGGAAGGAAAGTTATGAGCAACCTAGACAGCATATTCAAAAGCAGAGACGTTACTTTGCCGACTAAGGTCCGTCTAGTCAAGGCTATGGTTTTTCTTGTGGTCATGTATGGATGTGAGAGTTGGACTGTGAAGAAGGCTGAGTGCCGAAGAATTGATGCTTTTGAACTGTGGTGTTGGAGAAGACTCTTGAGAGTCCCTTGGACTGCAAGGAGATCCAACCAGTCCATTCTGAAGGAGATCGGTCCTGGGTGTTCTTTGGAAGGAATGATGCTAAAGCTGAAACTCCAGTACTTTGGCCACCTCATGCGAAGTGTTGACTCATTGGAAAAGACTCTGACGTTGGGAGGGATTGGGGGCAGGAGGAGAAGGGGACGACAGAGGATGAGATGGCTGGATGGCATCACTGACTCGATGGACGTGAGTCTGAGTGAACTCTGGGAATTGGTGATGGACAGGGAGGCCTGGCGTGCTGCGATTCACAGGGTCGCAAAGAGTCGGACACGACTGAGCGACTGAACTGAACTGAATAGACACCTACTGGTGCGTGACAGACATGCTGCACACCCACAGCTTAGTGCCTTAAAGCAATGATAAGCAGTTATTATCTCACAAAGTTTTTGTGGGTTAGGGAGTTAGAAGCTGTTCAGCTGAGTGATTCTGGATCCACGTCTTTCATGAGTTGGCCGTCAAGATGTTGGTAGGTTGTGGTTATCTAAATGCTTGATTGGGGCTAGGCGGTCTGTTTGCAAGATGCTTGGTCACACTGCTGGTGAGGAGGTGCTGGCTGTTGGGAGGTGGCCTCAGTTATTCGTCATGTGGCTCTCTCTAGGGCTACTTGCTTTCAGCATGGTAGCTGGCTCTCCTCACAGCAAGAAGTAATACGAATAACCAAGGCCTTGAGGGCATACAGTGTCATTTCTGCTAGATCTGTTGGCTACACAGGTTATCCCTCTTCAACTTGGGAGGAGGCTACATAAGAGCACGGATACCAGCAGGTGGGGATCATCTTAGGGACTAGATGGAGTACATCATCTTTCAGGGAAAGGGAACATGTTGATGCCATTGGAATGTACTGTTAGTTAGGGAAATAGTTCAGTTCAGTTCAGTCGCTCAGTCCTGTCCGGCTCTTTGCAACCCCATGCACTACAGTACACCAGGCTTCCCTGTCCATCACCAACTCCCAGCACTTGCTCAAACTCATGTCCGTCTAGTTGGTGATGCCATCCAATCATCGCATCCTCTGTCGTCCCCTTCTCTTCCTGCCTTCAATCTTTTTCCAGTGAGTCAGTGCTTCGTATCAGGTGGCCAAAGTATTGGTGTTTCGGGGAAATAGTAGGAGGAGATAAAATCAGATGGTAATTTAGACCAAGGAGGTTAGACAAAGGAAGCCTCTACACCTGCTGGCCTTCCTCTCATCTTTTGGGACCTGGACTCAGAAGCCATGGGTATCTCTAGCAGAACTGGATTCTCAGCTATGAGTCCTTCACTCTGAACTGGCCTTCCAGAGAGATCAAAGAGCTTCTCATCTTTGAAAGGATCCAGACTAGTTTTTCTACATCTTCCACTCTGACAAGCCTTGTCCCAGACCCAAATTAAGTGGTTAAAGGCCCAGAAGACAGTGACTTCTTCCCTCCGCTTTGAATTTCTATTCCTACATGATCTGATGACCTGTCTTGGTTTGGAATGATTTCAAATCCTGTGTGCAATGAGCGGAATAGCAAATCACATTGACAGCCTCTTTGGGCTCACATAGATCTGGATGTGACTTCTACTTTAACCCTAGTCCCTGAAAGTGGATGTTGCCTCTGACCTGCTTTCTCATGAGCAAGGGAGAAACAGCTCTGTGTCATGGGCTGTTGAAGGAATGGGGGGAAGGAATGTAGGGTCTGGAAACCAGAGTTGCTTAAACTTAATGCAGAGGCAGGGACAACTAAGTTCAAGCCTAATTTCAGAGTTTTGGATCAGGTAGAATCACGTTCCCTCCTCTTTGCACGAGAGTAAGAGGCAAAGACAGCGGCGATGGCACAGCTAGGGCCGGATGCCTACTCTCTCCTCGCCTCTTTCCCTTCCCCCACCACACCTTCTCAACTTCCCTCCCCTGCAGGCAAACCCATAAGGCTGACAAAGGAAAAGCTTGTGAGCATTTATGGGTGGCTGAATATTCTCACGGACCTGTTATTTGGAACCAAGGAGGACAAATAGCCAAGCAGGTCCATGGGACAGAAGGCATTTTTCTAGACACTGTCATTTCACTGAAGCATATTTCCCTTTTCTGGAGGCACTGTTGTTCTTAGATCCTCTCAGCACCCGTGCTCAGATGGAGCTTCACTGGTTGCTCCTGAACGTAGGGGCCAGTAGTCTGGAATGTGTTTGGATGTTCAACATGTGAATATTGGGGAAAGTGGCAGACTTTAGTGGCAAACATGCCAGCAAGATGGCTCTCGTCTTCTTCAGTCAGTCACAAAGCTCTTTCTTCTTTGCTCTTGGCATGGCCCCATGTTGTAGCAGTGAGCTTGTAGGTATCATAACTCTTTTTGCATTTGAGACTCATGAGTTTAGCCCACCATCTCAAAGGGTGTAACTATGACTTATTTATTTCTGCAGTACCAGTATGCCAGAGAGTTTGCTGGAGAGGAGGAGACGAACTTAATGAATACTGACAACCTTGATCAAAGATTGAGTAAACCTGTGTTTTCTTGATCTATCTGTTGTCCATATTGTGGATGACAAATGACATGGCAAGAGGGTCCCCATTCCTACCTACCTCTCTCAAGGAAGGTGTTAGACCCTGCGGTCTCCGCCCAGGCTTCGCCGTCACAAAGATCACTGAGACGCAGATTCGATGCAAATAGCAAGAGGATTTATTAGGCCGACGCGCCGGGGTTCAATCTCCACCCGAGGAGACGAACCCCGAAGAGCTGTTATAGAGCAGTTTATAAGCACAAAAACCACAAACAGGTGCAGCTGGAGTGCAGCTTTTTGATTGGTGGTTAGATCTTAACCTTTTCAGTGATAGGTCTTAGTTATTGGCCCGAGACAATTTACTAGCTTACAATCATATTGTACAGCTATTTTTCAGAAAAGTTATTTCCTCGAGCTGTTCGAGACAATCACCTTCCCGGAACAACTCTTGGGGGGTCTCACTTCTAGGACGTAAGGTATGTTTTGTCCTGTACCTTAAAATGAAAGGCCTGTCAGGATCAACAAAAGGCCTGAGGATGAATGCCTGTTTTTTTCCTAGGCCCCTGGTAATTTTTAACTCTTGTTCTTATAGTCCCTGGAAAACCCTAAAGAAATCTGAAGCCCATGATCTCATTTTCTATGGCAGACTGACCACAGGACAAAAACAGGTCTTGATCAAAACCAAATTTTAGATTAGTTTCCACATTCCCACAAAGGCATTACTAATCAACTACTGAAGAAACCAAATGTGACTCAGAATCCTTCCCAACACAGCACTCCAGGCAGCCACTGACAGTCTTCAGAGTAGGTGAATGAGCTGAAAGCTCTCTTTCATTTTTAACTGTGGAGACCATGGCTACATCTGTCCTTGGCTACAAGATCTGTCAACCAAGCAATGTACCACACCAAACCAACATCCGGGTTGCGATTCCTTTTGCAGAACCAATTGTTGGACTAGATCAATGTATTCATTTGGGGGCCGCATACGCTCAAGTTTTAACATTTATAACCTGATGGATCATCTCATTTCCCTTTCTGTTACTTCAGACAATCATGGATAGGTCACATATGGAAGCATCATGAGGGATCCATTTCCCTTGGGCTCTGTGAGAGTCAGACGCAAGGAAGGCAAAGGCATGGAGTGGCCATCCAGAACGTCTCTGTTCAGGGAGGTGGAGGGCAAGGGAACAAACCCAGCATACATGGGCTCTCCCAAAGGAAAGACGGAGCGCTAAGAAGGGAGATGGGGCTTCTCTCAGCTCCGCTAAGCTGGAGTCTCAGATATTTTGTGCTGTGGACCCTTTAGGGGCCTGATGAAGCTTGTGAGCACCTTCTCAGGATATGCTTTTAAAACACATAAAATACATGCATAGGATAACGAAGACAATTATATTTAAGCACAGTTATCAACTAACATAACTAATGTGAAGCTACATGTACTTCTTTAGCAGCTTATCAGTAACGAGATTGGGTGTTAAATCTAATTATTACATTAATTTCAAAGTAGTAAAGAAAAGTTGCAGGGGAAAGTTTTGGATATATCTGCATCCACTCTGATAAGATATGACTATGACTCAGGTTATTAGCAGTCACTGAAACAGCTAGCACTGTCCTGATTTGCCTGTAGTTAGCATAAATATGAAGTATTTTTCCATCCATGTTCATGCACCACCCCATCTCCCCCACCCACCCCACACACGTAGATCCTGTCCATAGACATCAGATTAGTTCCCTGGCTCTAGGGAAAATTATAGGAATTTTTTACAGAGAAGGGAGATTTTAAAGTTGGAAATTTTGATGCTTTGTTTGAGGTTGATCTTTTTTTTTTTTTTAATATAACATTCTCATGTCACCATGGGATTTATTTGGCAGGACACTAATTGCTGGCTTGCATGAATATATTCCCTATTAAAAAAAAAAAAACCACTATAAGCAAATGTTACTTAAGTAGAACATTCTTTGAAGTTGCTGAGCTTGTCACCCTGGGAGACCAGGTAATCTCATTATCTGCTCCAACACCAGCTACCGTCAGGGCTGAGCTCCGTCTGGGCATCTGCTGGAACAACAGATGAAGCTGTTATCTCTGGCCCCGCAGCCGCCGACCAGTTACTTGGAGTGGACATAGCTCCGGGGCTGGCTCCCATCTTGCCAGAGCAGAAAACGCCGAGTCCAGGTCATAAAAGTCCCACTCCGTTTTCCATCACCCACAACAACAGAAATGGTCAGCAAAGCCTTCACTTCCCCCACTGCCTGGGAAGACCCATGGAACCCTAAGTGCTTTTTGATGGTGTCCATTCTTTCCTTTCTTCCTCTGTTTTCAAAGCCAGGGAGCATAGCATCTTTAAATCTCTCTCTCTCCCTCTGATTCTGACCCTCCTGCTTCCCCCTTATAAGGACCCTTGTGATTATATCAGGCCCAAATAGAAAACCCAGGATAATCTCTGCATCTCAATATTCTTAGCGTAATCACACCTCCTATGTTCCTTTTGCCTTGTAATAACACATTCACGTGCTCTGGGGGTAAGGATGAGGATATCTTGGTCGGAGGCATTGTTCTGTCTAGCCCACAGATCATGTTACAAGCACCATTTTAGAGGGGAGGAAACTGAAGCTCAGAGAGGTGAAGTGCCTTGCCTAAGGTCACACAGCTAACAGGATGCAGACCAAGGATTCACCTTAGGGCTCGAGAGTTCCCAGGCCTGCGCTCTGAGCTGGTACACCACACGGCCTTTCTAACTGGAGAACTGAGGGAAACCGAGCTGAGCTTTCAAATGTGTGAAGAGGCTCAGAGCAAAGGACAGAGAAATTCCTGCAGAAGTCCTATAAACTATAAGACTGTCCCCTAGGTGTCAAGATTTCCCCTAGGTGTGGTCTGTGCCTTCCCCTCAGCTGCCTGGATGCATAGACGAAGCAGAAGCTTCGGGGTCAGGTCCAGTTCCTTGGCTCCTCAGCACGAGAATCAGGGAGGTCACGGCAGCCCTCGGGAGCTTGGCTGTCCCTGTGGAGAATGGGTGTGGAGAATGGCGGTCCTGTGGGGGATGTGGCACCAACTTAATGCTTGGCTGAGAAAACAGATGCAATAATAGTTCACACTGCAGCTGCCCAATGGGAATACCACATACACTCCCTCAGGTATTAGATAATTAACACCAAGAAGAGCTAAGAATGGAGACGTTTTCCATTCTTCCCCATCTCAGGAACCCGGAGCTCAAGGGCCCAAGGAATCTTCCACAGAGAAAAGGAAGTCTACAAAGCAGTTCATAAGACACAGAGGAGCAAATACCTAAAGGAATTTAATCTTGGCTCCTACTTTTGAGGTCCGTAAATAGAGACGCCGTTCATTGAATTTCAACAGTCATTTCTATAGCTGTTCTTTGCAAAGGTCAAAAAAAAATTTCATTTCCCATGGCTGTCTTAAAAGTATAGAAACACACACCACACTGTGTCTATTAAGCTGCCTGCTGGAATTGGCGCAGGGAAAGGCAAGCGCCTAGTCAGCCCTCGTACATGATGAGAAAAGTCTTTGCCGCGGCTGTGCCGCTTGAAGAAATGAGAATGCTTATCATTTCAAGTGAGGAAATTTTGACAAGCTTTACCTTAATACACCCTCAGAAACATTCTTTACTGACATTTGAAATGTGTTGCCTGTGATCCTAGCAGTATTGGTGGAAGCGGGAGGCTGGGTATGACCCCCACTGCTTTGTCAACGAACAAATTGGCTCACGGGGCAACCAGTCTCTGGACCCAAGGGCAGCAGTCGCACTGCACCTTGAGCCATCTGGAGTGTGGCGTCCTAACCTGGAGTCCCCTGCCCTCCAGACCCAGATACCACTGTGTTCCACAGTGATGAACAGAATCGCATTTCCATCGCCAAAACAATACGCAGTCACTCTATCCAAACTAGAAAATGCAGACAAAGGCAACAGCTCACCCAAACCTGTCACTCTAAGTACATGCTTGTATGAACTCATTCAGTCCTCACAACGGCCCTGTGAGATGGACTGTTATGAGTCCCATTTTATAGAAGAGGAAACTGAGGTCCAGATTCAACCATTCTCTGTATGAGACCACTTTCACACAGTTGAGACCTGTGGGAACACTAGCAGTGATGTGGGAGAAGAATATTTAAGGACATGGGCGTGATAATCATGGCCACCAGTTGTTCAAGCAATGAATGTTCCCAGGACACAGAGCTGGTAAGGCAGGGAGCAGACAGGGCTGAAATTCAATTCAAGCAATCTGGATCTGAAGACTGTCATCTCAGACCCTGCATTGTAGGAAATCTAGATCGCTTGCAGTCTGAAAAGGACCACACATTACACATTGACACGAACCCTTTCACACCTGGGACTGTGATGGTATATGTTACGGACTGAATGGTTCTGTCCCTCTAAAATGCAACTGAAGTCCTAACACAGCCTTCTTCCCCCACTGTGGGATGGTACTGGGATGTGGGGCCTTTGGGAGGTAACTGAGGATATGAAGGTCCCTCTAGTGTCCTTGTAAGAAAAAGAGGACAAGGCCAGAGCCTCCTCTCTTTGGCCTGGGAAGACATAATGGGAAGACAGCCATCTGGGACTCTCACCAAGGATTGAATTGGCCAGCACTGTGATCTTTGACCTCCGGGCTCCAGACTGTGAGAAATAAATTTCTGTTGTTTAAGCCGCCTGATCTCTAGTATTTTGTTACAGCAGCCTGATGATGATGATGATGATGATGATGATGATGAGTGTGTGTATTCAGACAAAAAAGAATCACAGCCTATGTGGTGTTCTGCAGACCGCTCGTTAATATACTGTGACAATCTCTCCGTATTATCATATGTTCTTCTACTACATCATTTTACATGATTTAATGGAAGTCCAGTGGAGGACTATAGCTCAATTTATCAGACAGATCCTCAATGGTTGGACACTTCGTTTAGCTCTTTAAATAAATTCAATAAAACTCCCAGAGGTGGATGCTTACACACCACCAATGTAGATTATGTACAACTGTTTGGGCAAAGAATACTAGGGGCATTTTAAAAAGTCATTTGATTCTTATTGCCAAGAGACCTGACAAACAAATATGGCCTACTTGTATTTCCACACTAAGGCAGGAGAGAGCCTTTCTCCAAGAACTGTTTGCACCATGTTCTAGAAGCTACCTGGGCTCTGTAACCAGGAAGAAGGACACCTGGCAGGCACTGAAAGCCCACATCTTAGCACGAAAGCTTCCTCAAAACTCTACCATGTCTTGCTTTCCTGTGAAGAGATAGTCAAAATTGATTTCCTCTGTGAGGTTGTCATCTAAACAAATAATCAGTGATTTTGATCCACGTACTGGGGGGAACACGCATGGGCTTTGGAGACAGGTTGACACAGGGTCACATCTCAGCGACATCAAGCGTCTCCATCACCAGGAGTACTCACCCGCCTCGTTGGTTGTTACTGACATTAAATTGGATACAAAGCACTTAGGATAGTGATTGACACGTGGTGACAAACAAAATAGGCTCCAGAATGTCACTCCAGTTTATTATCATGACCCCAGTCTCAAACTCAGCGAGGACAGCAAAGGGCACGGGGAAGCCTGAGAAAGTTTCCACAAGTGTCCCCACCCTGGTCCAGGATGTCTCTGTCTTCTGGTAGCTAGAAATATCTCAGTTCTCCCTCTGAGGTTCCTTCGGAGCCTGGAGAGACAGGCTAAGTGCTCTGTCCACTGACTTCCCACTCTAGCTGTGCCCAAGTGAACAATTGCATCCAGGCTCCAGATTGAGCTCAAGGAAGCTCCCTCAGCTGGGCATTCTTCTCTCCCCACCTCTGGGTCCTCTGGCAAAGGCGGGTCCGCCCTGCCCTCAGGGCTCTGACATAGAAAAACAGTCATTCCTGAAGGCTTCATCCAGGATTTAGTCTATAGCTAGACAGCATTTTCTTACTACTTTTCAATTGAAGTAGTTGTTTTCATTATTGCAACCCATTTTGAGTTTAGAATTCATTAACAAGTATCTGCAATGATCTGTTTCTTAATCGTTTGGAAATAGACTGTTTCTGCTAAAAAGAAAAAAGAAATCAGACTGGTCATCCATGACCTAGTTTCTTTCCCTATAATCCAACTTCAAGGGGTGATTAATCACTATGACTCAATATTCTGAGAGAGGACCTCCAGATATAGATACACGCACGCCTGCAACAATCAATAGTTGAAACTACGGCTACAGTGGTCACTCTGGCCAATAATTTAACAGATCAGGGCTGGCCAGTGATAGCCTGTGGGCCAAGTCCAGACCATTGGCTATATTTTGATGGCTCTCAGGCTAGAAATCTTTTTTTCCAGTTTTCAGTGGTTACATTTTAAATGGTTATATAAGTACCTGCACAACAGTCTCAATTTTACCTCTTGGCCCACAAAACCTATACAATATTTACTATTCACCCCTTAAAGAAAAAGTTTGCTGACTTTTCATCTAATAGATGACTCTATACTTTGAAGTCTCATTGTTGAATGTGACATCATAGTGCCATAGATCTCATCATGCTGATCAAGGCTTCAGAATACCATGTTTAACGGTATCAATGAACTTTTATCCTATGGGGAAGTTACCTCAAATGAGCTACTCCCTTAAAACGAGACTGGAAGAAATGTGGATCCCAGGCATTGTGAGGTGTCATTGTGTCTTGAAATGAGCTACAGCTAGTTTGCCTTAATCTAAGTGTTCTAACCTCTGTTCGACTTCCCTTAAACCGCTTTGCTGTGGGAGCACCCTGGTTAGCCAGGGCCTGGCTGGAAGCTGAGCCTATTAAAGGCAAGTATAAAATAGTTGCTTTTCAGAGGCTCTCAATCATCTCTCCTTTCCTTAAATGATGGCTGTTCTCATTATGGTTGGAGCAGAGCTTTTTCCTGTTTTCTTCACCAGTTCGAAGCCAGAACTTAACTAGACATTCTTTCTAAATTGGAAGGTATCTCTCCTACCAGGATTGCTAACATGGACAGGATTTAGAAAGATGTTATTTAAATACATTGGGGAAAAAAAATCTGTCAATGAAGCAACACTTGCCTTAACATGCTAATCAGAGCTCTTGGTTGATAAAGAGAAATAAACTGCTCTCTAAAAGAGATTTTTTTTCCAAAAAAGGAAAAGCTCTTTAGCTTTTTAGGGTACTTCATGCAAAATAAGATGGAGAGATTTAAAATGACAGAGAAACAGAAGTAGTCTAAATTCATCATCACCCTGCATTTTGTTATTTTTACCATATTAAAAAAAAAAAACAGAAAAAAGGAAAAAGCTTAGAGAATCAAACATTTGTCAAATCTAAAAAGTTGAATCTCTCTTAGCGACAAAGTTAAGTGTCTTTTGATTTGACATGTGCTGAGTAACTCCTGATTGTCTGGTACTTCAAGGAGCCCGAGAACAGAAGACACAAAACAGGCTGTTGTTTACTGACCTCTTTAACAACCTGCAGAATTTAGATTCAAGTGGTAACTCCTCATCTCCCCTTGATGAGGCTGGGAATCTCTGTAAAGCAGCTCATCGTTCACCAAGCAGCCTCGAGTCTGCCTCCAAAATGAGTGATTTCCCACTGACCGCCTCTCCTGTAGCTCACCCGGTCTTCTGTCCAAGTCACAGCTCTGGGAATGCTGGGCTTGCTGCTTCAATATGGTTGGCAGTATTGTAATAGGGAAGAACAGCTCTGACTTTATATTGTACCTGCTCCTTTTTACTTAGACCTCTGTGCTCTGTCGCCTGTGCTTAGTCTTGCTGGCTCTGCACCTTTGTAAAAGAATGTAGCCTTAAAGCCCGAAATATACAGGGTACTCAAAAGCTCTGACCTTCAAGAGTCCATTCATATAGAGGAAGAGAGCTGCAGAACAGAGAACCACATTTGTTTTGTCGGAGGCTTACAGGAATGCCGTGACCTGACCCAGGCACACAGCTGCAAGAACACAGGATTCCTACACCGAGAAGTTAGCACAGCTCACCATGCCTCTCCCTCATCTTGCCTTGAAAGGTGATTTGCTGAAACCCTTTGAGGAATTCAGGGTATTTTTTGGACACAAGCCACCCATCTCCTTGCCTGGTCCTGCAATAAACATTTCTCTGCTCCAGACTCCAATGTTCAGTCTGTTTGGCCTCACGGTGTGCCGAGCACATGAACTTGTATTTGGTAAAATTTTACTATTTAGAGTAGGATGTACCCATTATCCTTATGATGGCATTTGGAGCCTTGGCAATCTTGTACCAACTCCTTGCCCTTTTCTGGTATCTCTTCTTATGACACCCTGAAATCCCCAGTCTCTCTTGGAGTGACATATGGACACACCACTATGCCTTCACTCATGCTGTTCCACTCCCCATGGTGCCCTTCTCTCAGCTTCCTCATTGCAAAACTCCATTCATGCATCAAGTCTAGTTCAAATAGCACGTTTGTGCGTATGTGTTCTCACTGCTGGTTAGAGGTGGAGGTAGGCCACAAATCCATAGAAGCTAAAGCCAGCACTCATGATGCCCTTGCCCGACACCTCTCAGACCAGTTTTTAGTTGAGGTCATGCTAGGGAACTAGACAAAGCCCTAGCCTTCATGGGTTGACTAGGCCAAGCTTGGAGGTTGGGGTGGGGAATGGTTAGGGTCACCAGTAGAGTTCTGAGATTGATCCAGGTCTCCTGCTAGAACTCACCCAGAGTGGGGAAGTGGAGCTGACCCTAAGGTAAGACCCTGCCCTCCTGTCTCTAACCCCATTGCCATCAGCAGGAGGCTGGCATGCTGGTAACTGAGTTTCAGACCCCAGGGCTCAGCATCGTGCCAGGGCTCAGCATCGTGCCTTATGAAGGCCTCATTCTATTTTATTTGCTGTCACAACAGAGCAAGTGGGTTTGATTCACATCGGGTGGTTCACCATCTGTGTTTCATTTGCAAGCATAATACGTTATTTTTAAAATAATAAGACAATTTATTTACATTTACTTTTCCCCCCTCTATTTTCTCAGCAGCAAGTGATATCAAAAAAGGAGGAAATGATGCCAACAAAAATATTTGTGAGTAAATAGCTCACAGAAATAGTGAGGATGCTACTATTAAATAATTCTAGTCCACCCACCAAAACAAAGAAGAGAATATTCCTGTCAGCATGATTGAATTGTGTATAATTACTGCCGATGTTTTAAACATGATGATAATGAGTAAAATATTAGCATTAGATCAGAGCGGCCTCTGAACATTTTTTTCATGAGAGTAAGAAAACTACCTCTAGCTTTCAAAATTCAAGGCAAGGGAGAAATGCAATCCTTTATTGTTATTATGATTCTTCTCAGGCACTTTGACTTGATTCTGGAAATGCAGAATGTGATGATGGTTTAACTGCGACTGTCTTGACCAAACACATCCAATTTCACTGACTATTTTCATATGATGTTCCCACCACCATTCTTCCATTTTCCTCTCTGACATATTTGAAGGACTCCTGAGTCTCTCATAGCAAATGCACTTAAACCTAGAAATAAGTCCTTATGTGACACCATGGGAAGAAGGAAGGAAATTCTCTCAGTTTTCACGTTTGACCCCTAAATTGGGGGCTTTATAAAGTTTCAGAAAATCTTTTATCACCTGAAAATAGAAAATAAATTACATTCAGAGTTCTAAGATATTTTGTGTACTTTTTTTTTTTTTTAAAACAGTCAGGCTATCACTTTCCTTAGATTATCTGGAAGATAATACATAATATGATAAAGGCGAATTCTAACAAAGAAAAGTGCTCAGCTCAAACTCCTTAAAAAGACTAATGATACTTTCACAATGCAAATGTTAAGATTGCATTTTAAGGGCCTCATTTGGAGACTGTTTCCATTTGCCAAAAAAAATGAAGCATGCAAGAAAAGAAAAAAACAACCCTCCAAACTGACCATTAGGTACTCTGAGTAGTTGCAAATTGTGCTGGCTGTGTTCAGAAAAGTTGGCAGATTTCAGCTG
The DNA here is from genome assembly GCA_006410935.1 of Redunca redunca. Taxonomy (NCBI): domain Eukaryota; kingdom Metazoa; phylum Chordata; class Mammalia; order Artiodactyla; family Bovidae; genus Redunca; species Redunca redunca. Next base: position 564,746 of record SJYQ01017132.1, on the reverse strand, counting down.
ATGGATTTCAGTCTAGCAGCCAAGATGATCAATTAAATAAACCATTTATCAAATGTTAGGGACCTTTATCTGATTTTATTTTGTAGTCCAGCCAGACATAGCTTAAAAACATAGATGGATCTGTCAGAATGAGGGGCTGAGTATGGTTATAGAAAAGAATAAAACAGTGCCCCCAATGAACCCAATTTCATTTCGTAGGATATATGGTCCTTATTTTCTCCAAATATTTCCCTGAACATTTAAGCAAGAGACCCAGATCCTCAGGCCCATCCTATATGCCAAGGCATTCTTGCAGTCTATTGCAGTTCCTCACATACGGTAGGCATCAGGCGAATAGACTAGATTACTGGATGACTACACACAAGGGCAAGAGTGAGCTCTCAACTAAAATAAAATAATTTCTTCTGTTTATATATATACCCCTGCCGGATATGGATCTTGCAATTCTGAGATAATCTGTTAGCTATTTACTCATAAATACAAACTGAAGGAACATAATAAGTCCTTCTATCCCTCTTTATCCATCTATCTATTCATCCATCCATTCCTTTATCCATCTATCCCCTCCATACATCCCTTGATCCATCCATCTCTCCATCTGTCCCTTTATCCATCTGTCCCCACATCTCCCATATATTTATTAATTGCTCCACCTTTCCATCCACCTCTTTATGATCCATCCAACAAATCTTTACTGAATGTCTTCTTTACCTGGCATTACATGTTTGGCAATGGAAATTCAGAGATGGGACAAAGATCCAAGATCTCTTTCTTTAGGAACTGTATGTTCTGGTATGGTTTCAGAAAAAGTAACTAGAAGAGCTTGTAATGGAAAATACGCTATGTTTTCAAGTCAGACTTGATGTCTCTGAACATCGAGCTTACAGTAAGGCGACGGAAATACGTGGTCACTGCAGCCACTCTCACAACTCAGCGGTGAATCGAAAGGAGTGCAATAACCCAGCCTAGCATCAGCAAAAGCGAAGAGGCATGACTCGCAGAATGAAGTGAACATGCTTGGCACAATCTAGGGAGACTCTGCGACACGTGAGTGGAAACGGACCGTGGGGTCCTGCTGGGGTCCTCTTTGAGAATGTACCAGATGGAAAATTAAAACGGAAAGTTTACATCATATCAGCTAAGCTTGGGTCAACGCTCAGACTTCTGGAACCTCCCCACAAGGCAAGGGTCAGACAGGAGCAAACTATCTGCAGAATCTCAGTGGCCCCAGCTCCAGAAGTCTCCATCCCCTTTATTCACACGCACAGCATTCAGCGCTCAGACACACCATTTGAGACACTGTGACTGAATATATGGTAGCCACACGTAATAACAGTTTAAGTCATATCAAAGTTTGTAGGGGTGACATGAAATATTTTCTTAAAAACGAATGGTGTGTAGATCAGTTTTAAGTGTTCTGCCCAGATTATCCAGAAGTAGAATTTTGAACCCACACCGAAGACAGGATGCTTTCTCAGAAAGTCTCCAGAAATAACAAACGGTTCCATAATCCTGCTTTGGGAACCTATATACACGTGAATCTTAGGAAGAGCCTAGTGAGAAGAAAACACTGCAAACTGGAAGACACCGATGGGAAGTCTGATGCGTGAGTTCTGTCCCTTTAAAGATAAATAACTTAAAGGCACGTTTCTCCCTTTCAGCAGACTTGTGCGGGAGAAGCTTAGCACAGCACTCGGAAACAGATGAGATATGCCTGAATTCAGGTACATGTCTTTCCTTCAGATTGTACCCATGTTGCCTGGCTCAGCACTGAACTCTTGAAACCCTCACAAAAAAGTGACACTTTTCATTCATTTTCATTGATTTTCCAATTTCAGTTAAATTATGTTGATCTTTTTTTCATTTCTTTGTGTATTGTGGCTAGAAAGGCTTAATTCAACTCCCATAATTATATACTTGTAATTTAACAAACACCCAAATGACAGGGTCATGAACTTGAGACACATTGGTACCCCCAAATAAACCTTAAAAATGCTGTGATCTACTATATTATCATTCTGCTTTATAAATAGAGACAAAACATTTTCTATTAGTAAAAACAGAAGCTGAGATAGAGAAATCACCATTTCATCTTTCTCTTGCAAGAAGAATTTGCAAGTGACTTTGGGAGAATTAGGGGTTATGGGAAAGCTTGTGTGTGTGTGTGTGTGTGTGTGTGTGTGCGCACATGCACTCTTTCACACACATGCTAGATGGGGGATAAAGGGAGAATTGGAAAGTCATTACCTCCCTCTGAAGAAGATAGGCAATAACATCAGTCAGGCAATAACAAAAATAAGGAGGTTTGGAAAAAGAATGGGAGACAAAATGGAGGAAATGGCCTTGAAATGTTCTTTTTTCTGCTTCCTATTTTTGATTAAAAACCATTGCATGTTCCAAGTGACAATCACAGTTTCAATGCAAATTTCATTCTCTCCCTTCCCTTCCAATAATTCCCCGTTTCCGGCTCCAGTTTCCCACCCTTCCCATGGAAGATCTTACTGTTATCTCCAACTCATTCTTACTAATATGTCAAAAAACATACTTAGGAGTTTTGAGAGCACTGAAACTGTGCTAGGCAGTGACCAGACAAACATGCAGGTGATCACAGAAGCTCTGTTCTCGAGACAGTTACTGCCGACGCCAGCGGTGCCCACTAGAGCTTTCTGTGATGGTGGGAACAGCCTACCCGTGCCCTGGTCGGTACAGTAGCCACTAGCCACACAGGGTTCCTGAGACTTGAGATGCGTCTGGGCTGACGGAGAAACTGATTTTTACATTTTGATTTCAAGAATGTCAATTAAAATTTAAATAACCATCAGTGACTAGCTGTTAATGCGTCAGGTCTAGACCAAGTGGAAGAGGACATTCGTTAAAGAGAGAGACAAGCGTGTAAAGGAGCGCGTGGCAGGTGCCACGTGAGGCTGCAGGTAAGAGCAGTCAGAGACTGCAGGAGCAAGAGGCTGTGCAAGCCCCGGGGGCGGAGCTCGGCTTCCCAGAGACGTGGGCGGGTCTGACCCAGACTCTCAGGAAGAGCTACAGTGAAGAAAACAGAAAGGAGAGGAGAAGGCGTTTCTAAATCAAAAACATGGGAGGGAAAATGCACAGGACCCCATAGGGAAACCCAGCGCCCGTGCTGGGGCAGATGGGCTTGCAGAAGCCAAGGGTGAATGTCAGGGGACAGGCCGCGGGACGATGTCCTGCTGGGAACAGGGGGCCCCAGGATGGGGGCAGGCCTGGGTGATGGATGATGCAGAGTGCCTCCAAGTGGGTTGGCATCTTCCTGTGTGAAGGGCCAAGAGGCTCTCTTACGGAAGGGAGCCTGGCCTGTGGGGGCAACAGGGTGGCCCTGGAACTCCGAGAAAGTCCAGGACCAGGGGGCACGTGCAGCGGGGCATAAGTGGGCCAGGAGCAACCCCCTCCTAAGTGGGGCAGCTGCCACCACCTCCCCCGACAGTCACGAGTGGTCTGACTGATCGTCCATGTATGGAAACTGGGCCCCCGATTTCCAGAATTTCTGATTTTCAGAAAGGCTGGGAATCGGAATTAAAAAAAAAAAAGAAATATAAAGTTGAAGTATTTTGATATGGCGACTAATATGAAACTTTAAAACACCCTGGGCCAAACCAAAGAGCCGGCATGTGGGCTGACTCAGCCCATGGGGTGCCTGTCTGTGACACGTGAACTGAAGATGGGGAGATTCCTACAGGGATGGCCTCGCAGGACAAGAGCTGAGCCTGAAGGGAGAGGCAGGCTCCGGAGCACACACTGGCACAGGAGCACCGGGTCTGAGAAAGGGGTAAGTTGAAGCCACCAGACTCTGTGACAAGTAGAGGGTCAGTCATCTCAAACAGTCACCTCCCTCCCATCTACCCCTCACTCAGAGCGGAAAAGTGAGGCAGGTGGAGCCTCAAGAGTAAGTGGCGGGTGAGCACACAGCCATCAAGCTGAATGAATGCAAATGACCTCAAAGGACGTGATTGTTTCGGTGTGTGCTTCCTGGGGTCACATAACATGTCATCTCCCTTGACCGATTTTCCCCATCCAGCCACGGGTCGGTATCTCATTGCCGCTCCCACGGTATGGAAGGGGCCATTGACGGAAGCCCCACGTCTCCCCTCTGTGAAAGCCACGTTCGATTCTCGTGAAAAGGAAGTGGTGTGTCTTTCAGCTCACCTCCCGGTCCAGCAGTGCAGGTGACACAACGGTGACAATGTCTCCTTTTTCGGGATCGATGTAGAACATGTTGGGAGACGGCTTGTCAGGCGTCTGCTGACGGATATTGTACCGCAGGAGGGCATTATCCGTGGCCGGGTCGTCCGCGTCAAAGGCTGTCATCCGCATCACCGTGGTCCCTGAGGGGACGAGACAGAGAGCATGTGATGGTCACTTGGGGGGCAGTGATGCGCCAAGCCCCTCCCCAACCTGGGCGATGGCCGTAGAGTGATATGTCAATCATTTTCCAGATTATAAGAAGCAAAGCCTTTCCCTGGCTCCCTTAGGTTTTAGCTTCCCTTACCCCCTCCCTCTCTCCTCCATCACGTTAAAGGGACTGAAACATAGAAAAGAAATGTTTGCTGTTCAGCAGATTGACAGCTTAATTTTTCCTTCTGCTGATACGCTGTTTATTTCCATGGGTTTTCACCCCCTTGTGGATGTGGCTCTGTGACAATATCCTTCCCTCTAAAAGCTCTTCTTGAATGCCTGCCACGTGGGGGAGGGGACCCTGGGCTGGGTGCTGGGGAATACAGGTGCCAAAGGTCACATTCCCTGGGGTCTGGCAGGTCAGCAAGAAGCAGCAGAGAGGGCATATGAAAATATCAGTGCACTGAGAGAGGGCGATGTGAATATGGAAGAGCACAGCCTCAGCTAACCGGGGGCTCAGGAGAGGTCCCTGGTGCAGGCAGGGCCCGAGGGTGAGCAGGTGTAAGGGAGGGGAGGGGGCGGGGCTCAAAGGGAAAGGCATCCCAGTTACTTCTGGTCAAAGGGAACCGGGAACAGACGAGACTTGAGCACTTCTGTGCATAGCCACGCCGACTTGGGTGTTGACGAGTGATCTTGTGGGGATGTTCACGGCGAGTCTGAGAAAAGCTGGGAAACAACCTAACCGCCCAACAACAGAGGAACTGCTGCAATGATGCCATCCCCACACTATGAAATACTTTGCAGCAGTCAGAGAAGGCTTGTAGATCTAATGTGCTCTAAGATGAGGGGCTCTCCAAAACTGAAAAATATCAGGATGGGGAATGTCACCCACACTATGCAATTCATGGGGTCGCAAAGAGTCGGACACGACTGAGCAGCTGAGCTGACTGACTGGCCCACAGCATACCATCATTTTTGGGAGCCTATTAACACACAGAAATTTCCACAAACTTTAGGCATGTATTTTTTCAGGTACAGTTTATGTCCATAAACGGATAGAGGAAGGTCTATAAGGGTGAACCTCACACTGATTTTGGTGGCTAAACTTGGGCAAGGGGAGAGGGTACCGGGGATAATGGTGACAGGAGAAGATGACAGCCCAGTCTCTAACGTTTTGATCATTTTTACAAGGGGGATGTGGTTTTGAGATTAAAATGTAATTTAAAGGGATCATGGTTATAAACACTAGTAGAAGTGCAGACTAGAACAGAATCGGCACATTTGCCTGCTGTCCTGACAACTGAGAGCCTGGGTGACCTGCTCAACTGTAGGTTTTCACTGTAGTTTACTCTCCTGTGAGTATAGGCCCCACGTCCCGGTTCTGAATCCTCTGGACGCACAGCATGGGGGCAGCCTGGTACTGCTGGAGCAGTAGACCTAGGGTTCCCAGCAGGAATATCCAGGAAATATTCTAGCTTAACAGAAACACGGAGTCCCTCCAGCTCGGCTACCATCCTGGTGTTCCTTTCCCTCTTCTAACAGTGCTTCTTGAACAGTGAAAGCCAGTTTATTCTTTCCCATAATGGGAGTCAGATTACCAACCATTGGGTCTGAAGGATCAGGCAAAGCGTCAGAGTGTTCTCAGGTGGGGTCGGTAAGTTCCCCAGTCTCGCTGATTTCGCCAGCACTGCCTCAGGCCAGATGCCTCCGGACATGCCGGCTACCCTAAGTGTATCTCTGCCCTTTGCTTCTTTGTGAAACTGTCACAGGGCAGGCCTCAGGGTCCAGGGGAAGAATAGCAAGTTCTTGGCACGTGCAGCAGCCTGCTCCCTGGCCCCTTGCCTTTGGGAGATGGTTGTTGTGTTCTATTTCCCACTGAGACGCTCTGTGGGATCAGGGTTCTGTCTCCGCCCAGTGGTCCAGGCAGCCACTGCCAGGGTCAGCCTGAGTGTGAAGGGTACACGCAGTTGCCTTCATGCTCTAGGAAAACAGGCCTACTTGGGGGTCTCTGTCAGAAATCAGAGGCAGCTTCCAGGCCCACATCTTACCCTGGGCCAAGCTCACTGCGCTCTGAGTGGGCAAGGCCTGGAAGGACCGTGGATGCCACAGGAGACAGTCTCCAGGCACGTACGTGTGACCCACTGCCTTGTACTTCGTCAGTGTCTAATGAATGCTTGACTGATGGAATCCGCGCCCTATTTAATTTGCCATTAATTGAAGTTAGAGAGGAACAAGCCAAAGAGAGCATAAAAGAATGAAGTCATCACAGTTTGCGACTGTCACGGCTTCATAAGAAGGGGGAAAAAAACACCTCTCGGGTTGAGGAAGTTTTAGTTTCTACCAGGCCATTCATTAGTCATGTCATTTTTCACTGTTAGCTTTTACAGATTTGACAACATGGTATATGATAGATGGGTTCATATGACTTGGGTTCTGTCCCTGGGTGGGGATGATGCCTTGCAGGAGGAAATAGCAACCTGCTCCAGTATTCTTGCCAGGAAAGTCCCATGGACAGAGGAGCCTGGTGGGCTACAGTCCAGAGGGTCACAAAGAGTTGGACATGACTGAGCATACTCACACAGCCTGGTATGATAAAAGCCTGTTCTGGAATATTCTCAAGGACAGATAGAAGACGCTTTTTGTTTCAGTGGATTATTAGGGAGCAAGTGACCTGATATTGTGCCCTGCCTTGGTCTTCGCCCAGCATGAAGGCATGTCTGGATTCACTTCTGAGGCCTGCCTCTGTGGGGCATGAGCGCCGCTTGTGCCGTCTACACAGGTCTGCAGCACTGGAGGAAGCAACCTTGACCTAGGTTCAGTCATGGCTGACTGTGTGAACTCGGGCAAGCTAGCCAGCCTTCTGTGAGCCTCAGTTTCCCCATGAGCCTGCTCCTGACTTGAGGATATCAGTGACACTCCTCTTTCTGGTCACTGTAAGGAGGGCAACACAGGACATAACTCGGTGCCTGGTAGGTCAGTGTTCAGAGGCGGATGCCTTTATCATCGTCCTGCCCTGGGCTCTGAGCCCATCACGGCGGTGCAGGCAATGGTCTCAGATGGACGAAGGAGCTCAGAGTCGAGTTGTCCATGGAAACTGGCCCCTGGCATGGCAGGAGTCCCAGCACCCGTCTGCTCCGAGTTACCCTGCCTCGCCCTCCCTCTCCTGTTGCTCCCTGCGGCCCCTCTCCCCAGCCTGGCTTTTAAAAGTGCTTTGCTGAAACCCTCTGGGGAGTTCAGGGCATTTTAGGGCATGAGCTCCAAGCTCTGACGGTACCGTCTGTTTGGCCTCACTGTACGTCGGGCGCTTGAACTTGTACTAACTCTGCCGCCTCGTCCGCTGTTTTAGCTTATGGATTTGGGTCTGTACTGTGGGGATCACAAATCTATACGAACACAAACACATGCGTGTATACACACACAGACACACCTACACACACATTCGGCAGCACCAACGCTTCTCCGTGCGGTACTCTAATCCTCCTCCAGGATCAGGGCTCTAACCTGAGCCCCGCCTCGACGGGCCCATCATCCTGTCCTTGCCCACTCCTCCCCAGGGGTGGGACGGCGATTTTAGTACTTCCAGCTTCTGCAATGGCTGGAGAGCCTCCTAAAGCAGCATTTCCCAGATTGTTTCCAAGAGACCCTAGTTCTGTGGGCTCAGCAGAGAAAGCCGTTTGGGAAATACGCAGGAAGCAGAGTTGAGCAGGTTTCCCTCCTGAAGGATTCCTAGCACCCTTAATAAGCAAATGCATATCGCGAATCTCCAAGAGAGAACAGAATCTGTAGCATTTCCCAAACTTCTCCGTTGATGGAAACTCTTCATTTTAAGAACATCTTTATGTGATGGATCACATTGTCCTAAACCTAGCTTGTGGGGGACACAGACTGTGTTCTGTTCCTATTTATAAGCTTGGTAGCTGACACTCAATAGGTCCTCCATCAGTGTCCTTTGGGTAGAACTGCATTCTTACAACTCACTGTAGCTTTGACTTACTCCACAGTGACTGGAAGTCACGGATAACTTGCTAGTGAGAAGAAGGGACAGTGCTGCCTGGACATTTTTCATAACCAGGTGTGCTCCTCACTGCCTCTGAGCTCTTTCCCCTCTAGAGGCCCTTATTGGACCTGGATTCAATAGACACACACCAGTTCCAAGTTCAGGGCTGACGGCCAGCTGCTGGGTGCCAGGACAGTTGTTTCAGTGTCTCTGGATGGCCCCGATGCCTCAACCTTGCCCAAGCCCCAGTCCTGGACTCGGAGAAGCGCTTGTTCATTTCTACTGTCTCAGCAGCTTCTCATCCATGCTCATCTTGTGCCCGTGAATGCTTCCCAATGGCAGAGATGTGATAATTATACGACAGACACACGTGCAGGTCCGCCACGTGGTACATGTCTGTCTTCGCTCCCATCACAACATTCTCCCGAGTGTCAAAATAAATGATAATCACTCCATCACTCCCAGAGCCAGATGAACTAGCAGCAGTCCCTCCAAAGCAGAATAGAAGAATTTCAAGCTGTGCTGGCTGAAAGCCTCAAGTCAGGCCATCATTTCCTTTTGTCGAAGTTACATGGCTGCCAATGCGACAGGCTGATAAACCATTAGGAGAGTTTTGTCTTGGCCAAAAATCCCCTTTTTTCTTGGCTGTATTTCTCTGATTAAAGATAGGTGCTGCCTCGTATCATGACCTTGAAGCTGGTATTTGAAGTTTTGCTTCCTTGTGATTTCAGGCACAGTCACACCCTTGAGAAGCAGAGCACGGATCTGAGGGTAAGGGGCTGTTTTCAGTCTCCAGGAAAGGTCAGCCAGCCTCAAGAATGGGAGACTCTGAAAGACAGCTCACTCTGTCTGTCTCACAGGTGACAACATCCTTCTGTTCTTGACATTTGCTTGCCTTCATCCCTGAACATTTCCTTCATATGATCAAAAGTATCAGACTCTTTTTTTTTTAAGAAAAAAAATACAAAACCAATATTCCTATAAGTGAATAATATATGGAGACGTGGACATTCAGGTCTGTGTTTGGAACAGGACTTCTGAAAGCATAGTTGAAGCAACTGTGTGCTTTCCAGGGATGAAAAATTTAAAAACCGATGTGATCAGAGATGGTAGGCATCACTAAGTGTCAGAAGGGAAGCCCTTAGACTCTTGGCACCGTGACTTGTTCAGCGGGTATGAAGGCCACAGATGTACTGCGGGGCACATAAGGTCAGACTGATGCTGGTTGGAAACTGATTTCTGCTGAAACCCTTCAGGCTGAAGGGGTCCTGGGCATCCTGATACCAAATGCCCAGCAAGCATTCTAGACATGGCATGACAAGCAGGCCAGTGTGCAGGAGGCTGAGAGCATTCCAGGACAGCCCTGGGCAAACCAGAATGGAGGTGTCACCCTACCGGCCGAGTTCTGCTTCTAGATACAGGCATATCTCACGGTCGTGACTGTCAGAGTACAAACATGCAGGTTGCTCCACTGTGATTTCAGTGGCCCAGAACGTCCAACTCCCCCCACCTGTCAACCAGCCTGGAACTACTTTCTGACCACACGTGTGGACACAGCCCAGCTCTCTCCTAATAGTCCTTAATAGCGAGGAAAGAACCAGGAGAGCAAATGCAGGCGGAATAGTGTTAGAGGCACCACTGAGGATGTGGCCTGTCCACTATCAAATCCTACCCCAGCAAGAGCCATTTAGGCATCCCTGGGCAAATTCCTTTACATCGCGAATCCTCAACTTTCTCACTTACAAAAGAGCATCTCCCTTCACTGGCAGTTGTGGGCATCGAACGAAATATTGCAGTGTTTCTCAACCTTTATCTTTTCATGTCAATCCACAGAGAATATTTTTAGATATGTTTTTTTCCTACCAGCCATCCCCTGCCATAGATATTTAGGTATACATGATGGCCCTTTGAGGACCACAAACCACTGTAATAGCTCATGTTTTTAATACCCTCCCCCTCCAAGTACCAATTTTCTCCCTCTTGGAGGTTACACTGACCCCAAAGGGAATGAATAAATTGAGGAATATGAAGTCCAATGGCTGGGCAATGGTAAACACTCAAGAGACGTAAGTTTTATTGATATTCATATTCACTGCTGCAACCTGCAGCTCGGTTCTGGGGACCTCATTGCCACGTATGATGGTGATGAGTCAAATGTCTCGTGGGACCTAACCACCCAGTGCAGTTCTAGTTGTGGCATTCATGCCCAGCATCTCAGAAGCGAGGTTTAATTAAAATCTCATAAGGAAACCATCCCTTTCTTTCCTTAGATAGCCTAGAAATGTCTGTTGAGCTCGTGCATGCATGAACCAGCTTCCTCTAGTCTTGTCAATGTTTTCATGTACATGGGAATTAACAGGGAAACTGTCTAGATTAGTTGACAAAAGATACCAAACCAATCTGATAGGTATCCAGAGGCAGCAGCACTCTGCGGTGCGTGCATTCCTGAAAAACCACCCGAGGAATGAATCGTAAATAATGTCTTACTTTCCCATTGACCTACATTAGCACTTCAGACTTGCTTTATCTTCATTTGAGGGGATGTCCAATTGCAAGCTGCTCCTCATAATTCACTTTAAGTTTCTCTGCTTATCTCCAAAACACTCTACCAGCAGAGGGAGGTGGGAGGAGGAGGGGGCTGTCTGCTGTGGGCGAGGAAACTCCCAAAGAAAGTACTGCCTGGCACTCAGAGGAAGAGAGGCATTGACCCTGACTTTGGGGAGGAGGGAAGGGAGGAAGCAAGTTAGATTTAAGGCCAAGCCTGGTGAGGTTTAACTTTGTCACCACTGGTCCTTGCGGGGCGGGGGCGGAGGCTGCCCCTCTGTGCCCTAATTATCCAGGGACAGTCACTCACCAGCACATTTTCATATGGTGGCCAGGCTGTGCATTAGACTCATAGAGTTCTTGATAATGTGAGTTTAGATGAAGATGCCAATGACCTTTGGCTTCTCTCTGACAGCAGCCCAGACACACTGGCCCCAAGGGTATGACTCTCCGGCCCCATTCCCGGAGCAGGGTCAGGGAATTATATTATATTTCTGCAGACCCCACAGACTGATGGCTTCAGCAGCCATTTAGACCATGAGGCGGCCCTTCAAATAATAGCCATATGATAGGAAGGCAGACCACAGAGTCTGAGTCTCTGATGACATGGAGTTTGAAGGAAAGCTTGGACTTCCTGCCTTTGGCTCTGTTTACATGAACAAAAAATAAATAAAAGGTGAAAGCCCATCTTGTTTGAGCCATTGTTATTTTGAGTTTGTTATTTTACGCAGTCACAACTAATGCTCTCTGAAAAAGGAGAAAGTAAAGATTGAAGAAAATAAATAAATGCACTTTATTAAGTGGTGTTACTTTAGAAAGTAAATTTAAGTAAAATTTGTTGCTTTAGCTTAGAGCTAGACGGCAGTAATTTAGGCAAAAGTGGAAACATCTAGTCATAATTTCTCAGGTATTTTCAAATATTCAAATATTCACACTGATTTCCACTTACTTAAATCATCTTGAATCCAGAGATAATCTTTCTATCAGGTGCTAAGATTGTCCTATTAGTGGCCCCCATCAAGTCACACTTCCACGTAACTGTGTATGGTTCCTTCCACCTGGACTGTGGGTTTAGCCATCTGACATTCTCTGGCCACTGGGACACATGGATACAAACAGAGGTTTGGAAGTGCCTATTCACTGGAGCTTGTCCTAGAACCCAGTCGCCATCTAAAGATATCTGGGCTCTCCTGCTGGAGGGGGCCACATATCTGGGAAGTGATGCTCCTTGGCTGATACCCCTAAATACCCATCACACATGAAAGTTGAGGCCTTCTTACACCATTCAGCTCCAACTGAACTCTCCCACATGACGACAGCCATGTGACCAGTCTCAGGCAGAACGAACAAGGGAAACGCCCCACTGAACCCATCCCAACTTACAGAATCATGAACAAATAAATGACTGTTGTTTTAAGTCACTAAGTTTTGATGTGTATCATTATACAGCAATAGATAACGGGTATAGGAGTATAAGTGGATTATTTTCACACAGAAGCTAGAAAATACTGCAAAAATAACAAAAAAAATAGTGTGGAAGTTGCCATTTTTATTAACCAGATAGCGCAATATATTCAGGGGATTGGACCAGAATCAAAAGAGACAGGTGCAGGCAAAAAAATAGATGAGAAGAAAATGCAACCCATTTCCCAAATGTTGGGCTATTGGGGCTACCAATGACATCAGCATAAATCACTGCACCATGCTGATCACTAAGCGTGGAGGTTGCCTAATGAATATTCTCTGGAAAAGCACTGAGTCAAACCAGCACAAAGTACATGCTTTCCATGCAGGTTTGAGATGAGTGAGCACCTTCAACTAGGAAGACAACTCTGTTCTTAAAAGTGAGAACGCCTTCAATTTTGAGATGGTCGCCCGCTTCCTATAATAGCAGCCAGGAGTGCCTCTGCGCAGCTGCAATTACCGCAGGCTTGATTTGAAATGCGATCAACTTCTCAAATTTGCTCTCCCTCCCCGGAGCTAGTTGGTTTTTTAAATACAAATTGACAGTCAAATATGTAATAAGTTATGACAAGTTGAGCAATGGTTGTCTCCCATCTGTTTTCAAAGGCTGTTTATTTTTATAGCGATAAAGAGATGGTGGTGACAGAACCACCTTATGATTATTTCAATTCTTGGTTGCGCCTGCTAATCGTTCAATCTCTTGGCGCCTCTGCCCTACTTCTCTGTTGAGCTGTTGTTTGAGCTGCAGCAGGCCAGATGTTAGGAAAAATAACTGTTTTTGAGATAGAAGGTAACACATGGTAAGACTAGGGTCCCTCCTGTCAGGATTCACTTTATTGCCCTAATTCCTTCATTTCATCCAGCACTTTAAGGTAATGTTTTTCTCAAAACCTATTAAAAAATTCTATTTAATCTTTTTATCTCTAATTCCTTTTCTATGCAGCTCTTTCAAAAGGATCCAGGAAACGCTGTTGAATTAACTGATTTTGCCTAAAATACTTCAAAAAAGCAATTTTAAGTGGAATATCTATCTTTAGCATTCCACAGTAATAAAAAGAAATCTTTGTACAGGATTAGTAGGAAGTAGCTGAAATTCTCAAATGTGAAAATATTTTTTTCCCATAAAACTCAAGGGAAAGACAAGAGGAAGTTATGTATTTTTTGTTTGTTTGTTGCTAAGCCAATTTAAGAGATATTTAAAAAGTAATTCTAGTTCTCCTTAGAGCAGTGGCTTTCAGTGGGGTTGATTCGATCCCTCGGCTGACCCGGGGAAATGTTTGCAGACATTCTGGGGTTGTCATGATACTGGAATCTAGTGGGCAGAGGCCAGGGGTGCTGCTGAACACTGGACAAGGCAGATAACAGCCCCACCACACAGAATCAAGCAGTCCTAAACGTCAGAAGTGCTGGGGCTGAGCATTGTCATCTTAGAGTCACGTATACCCTTGCATCTAAAAGTAATGGCACTTTTAAAATCCTGCGCCCACAGAATGGAAATAATCAGCCTCGCTTTTGGAAGAACTCTCTCTTACTGACGTGAAGCTCGCTGAGCACAGACATACTGTCTCTTCTGTATTTATTCCCCTCACAATGGCTCAAATATTAGCACCGCTGAATATGCAGATATACACAGTATATAACGTTGAAGGACATGCTAATACTAGATGCAGACAAGTACGTGTAGAATGTATCAGCAACAGGGTCTTCCCGTATAGCACAGGGAACTATAGTCAATATCCAGTGATGAAGCCCAACAGGAAAGAATATGAAAAATAATGTATATATGCTCATAATGGAGTCACTTTGCTGTAGAGCAGAAATTAATACACATAGTAAACCAACTATGTTTCAGTGAATTAAAAAAGAGCACGCTAACACTAATATCATTTAGTTTTTCTGCTTAAATTTCATGAGAAAAGCTCGAAAATCTTCAGATACCAGGATGATGCTTTGTACATAGTTAAGAGTTTTGGAAACATTTTTTGAATGCATGAGTGAATAAATAAATGAATAAGGTGAATGAATGAATAAAGAATGAATATTTTTCTTTGTTATCATATTTCTTCTATTACAGCTTGAGGTCATGATGAAGGTATAAGCAGAAACAGGTAAATAATTCATGCCTGACTTGCCCTAAATATTAATTTGTAGGTAAAGTCTGAAAATAGGCCCGTTTTCCCCATCATTTATATCTATTTAAAGGGCAAAGGTGAGGCAGTTTTGTTGTTTACAAACATGGACTATGTATTAGGCTGGTGTAGACTGAGGAAATAAATTTCAAGCTGAAATTTTACTGGCTTAACACATGGCTTAATCTGTCCTCAGAGTCAGTCCATTTGGAGGGCTCCCTTTCAAGCCGTTCATTCTCAGTTGTGACGTAGGGACCTAGATTCTGGAATCTGGTAGTCTCGCCACTGGGACACATGGCTTCACGGCTGTTGTGGGAAGAGCAGAGAGCTGCAAAGCCATGTGCAGACTCAGGAAGTGCTTCAGCCAGAAACAGTGCGGGTCACCCCAACTGCCTGCTGTCTGCGGCCAGACCTGGGTCTAAGGCAAGTTCAAGAGCAGGGTGTCTGGCCCATGTGCTCAGCCAGGGCACTGTGTTCAGAAGGGCCCTGTGCTTGTTTCGATACTCCGCTGTCAGCTTCTTGACATTCTTCATAGTTGTTGAACACGGCGGGCCCACATATTCATTCCACAGACTATGCAGCCTGTCCTGGTTAAGAGCGAGGAGCCAGCCCTGAGAGAGGCCAGGGAAATGTACAAGGGGGCACCGAGGCCCCCCCCAGGGGGCAGTGGGCATCTTGGTCAGAGATCTTGCCAGTCAAGCCGCAAGGAGAACCGCTTTGTCTCCATCAGTAGGGTTCCAGCGGTCACTGCTCCCAGAACTCGTAGCTTCCCCAACAGAGTCACCCCTCTTATGTGAGAAGCATCATGAAGTCTACACAGGGTCTGCTCTGCTTCTGAGAAGCTCAAGAAGTCTACACAGGGTCTGCTCTGACTCCTGACCTGCTCTGTGCCGGCTCCCGCCTCCCGAGCTCTGGGATCCCTGCCCCGGGACACCTGTGTGCGCTCCACACTATTTGTCTCCCGGCTCCCAGCTCTAGAGCTCATCTCAGACACCCCCGAGCTGTCTTCCTGGCCTCTGCCTTGATTTGCTGGGTCCTGGGCTGCCTTCTTTTTTTGAAATAAGATACTTATGCTTAGTTTTCTCCCCTGACAACCTGGGTCCCCCCCAGATGAGGTCACACACCAGTATGACATTAAAGAAATATGAGAACCATACATTGTGAGCTGACTGCTCATCTGAATCACCTGGGAAGATTTTAAAATCCTCTTGATGCTTGAAACTTACCCTTAGAAATCCTGAATCTAGTGACTGGGCATAGAGTTGGAAGAATGTGATCCTGGCAATAGACAGGGCTAGACAGATGGGGACTCTGACATTCTACTTACTGGCCACGTGATCCGGGTGATATGTGCAAGTCCACACAACCTCAGTGTTCTCACCTGTTAACTAGGCAGACACCTGCCACTGTTTAAAGTTGGTTCAAAGATCCATGTAAAATAGAGGAGGCCCTATGAGGCCTGTGCAGTAATTCTACAGGGAGGAAAAGGAATGTGTTGACTTAGTGTGTGCCAGGAATAGTCCCCACACAGCTCTGCCAGAGTAACTAGGTTCTTTTCATTTGAAGAAGAAGCAGAGGCTCTGAGAAGTCAGACACTCTGCCCAAGATCGCCAAACACAGCGCTGAGCAGGTCCTCAGGAGGACACACAGAGGACCTAACCTTTCCCTCTGGTTCCCACCACTACCCAGACTGTTAAGAGCACTGCAGTCAGTAACTCCCCCTACAGCCCTGTGCCCTATTTGTCATTAGCCCCATGTTACAGAGAGGGAAGCTGACGCGGGTGAAGGTGGAATCGCTGGCCCTCCGACCAGGCTATCCAGGGCTCACTGGCTGAGCCATGATGCCTTCAGCACAGGTCATGGCCCTTAGACACTTCAAATTACATTTTGCACATGGAATAATTAATTTTCAAGAACTCTTGCTGCAGACTGGTTACATAACACTCTGGGGGTATTTTTGAGCCACATCGGGATCTCAAAGGATTAGTAGGGCCAGCTTCACTCCCGAGTTGGAGTGAAGACTAGATTGATGACCCCAGAACTGCCCCTGTTAGGTAAATAACCAGCCTGAAGTCACAGGCATGATTCATGAGGAGGTTTGGGGAGGTTTGCAGGGTGGGGGAGGGGTGCTGGTGATTACTGAAGTAACAAGATAAAAATGAGGCGGGATGTAGAAATACGGCACATCCAAGATGTGAAACTCTGCCTTCAATGGGGAGAAAGTGCCCGCAAATTGCTGTTGGAGCTGTAATGTTGCTGATTTTGCAAACATGTGTTCTTCAACTTGATAAGTAAATACATATTGGGTAGCACGGTGATGTCGCAAGCTGTTGTTTTATGGCTGGGAAGTCAGCTGCCTGTGATTGATGCAGCAATGAAAGTATTTATAAAATAACACCAAATTAGAAGGAGTCCTTTTATGAGCCTGGGGAAATGGATCTTTTATGAAGAATACAACTTGATGAAGGAGTTTGATCAGGGTCACACGAATCTGAAATTAAACATGCTTGACATTGAAATCTAAGAGGGACCCCTCTGGATGTGCAGGCTCTCTGCCTATGGGGAGGGTGGTGAAGCTTCTCCCTGACTATCGTGCCACGAGGAGGGTCATTTCCAGTTGCCATGCGGTTTCTCTCCAGGGTGATGTCACTTCTGAGAGCTGTATTACCTTTTGCAAGCCATCGGGACACCACTCGGGGTGACTAAGACACCACGTAAAACTGAGTGATACGTATGGATTCACCCTTGTATCACCTGGGTCCAAACAGAGTCAGGCACACAGTAGGTGCTCAGTGAATATTTGGTTATGGAATAAATGGAGAAGAGACCCAGTAGTGTCTGGCTCACTCTGTATGAATATTTTCTCATTTCACTTATGTTTTTAAATTGTCTCTCCTGTGTGTATATTTCAGTCTCCTAATGGTGCTGCCTTTCCAGATTGGAATGTTCTCTTCTTGGAAATAGTTCGGCAGGGAAGAGACCAAAGGCATCTGTTCCCGCAGCTGAGAGAGCCAACAGGCACCTGACTCAGGCTGGTTTGACGGGATGCTTCCCTGGGTAGTAATGGTATTCATCAGTAGGCTTGTTGTGTGGGTAAAGGAGGTTAATATATATATAATATTCAGTCCAGGACTTTGTTCTTTGAGAATATAGTTATCATTATGAGAGAGGCACATGTCAAAGGCTCCACTTTTGATAAAGAAGTAGAAGTTAAGTTTGAATGAATGCATGATTAGGTGAAATAGTTGTTTTTTTTCCTTCAGGTAATCTTAGGTTGCATAGATAGAGGTAGATTAGCAAGTATGAGGGAGGTGATCATTATTTTAACTCAATATTAAGCCTGGTGGCTCAGATGGTAAAGAATCTGCCTGCAAGGCAGGAGACCCGGGTTTGATCCCTGGGTGGGGAAGATCCCCTGGAGAAGGGAATGGCAACCCACTTTGGTATTCTTGCTTGGAGAATTCCATGGACGGGGGAGCCAGGCAGTCTATAGTCCATGGGGTTGCAAAGAGTTGGACACAATTGAGCAAATAAGACTACTACCACTGCTATGAAGCCTTAATAATATTTCAGGGCTTAGTCCATGTGCCAGGTGACTCACAGATAATCAAATTACATCCCCTCTTTCAAGCTGCCAAATTTGTCTTGGTCTTTACTTTAGCCTTGTCTGTCTTTTCTGAAATTCTTTCTGTTGCCAAGATCAGTTCATAAGCTTCCAGTATAGCCCTCCAAAGGGAGGGCCAGGAGAGCCGTCCTCTGATGCCCAAAGGTCTGCTGTTATGACTTAGAAGTGGAGAGGGAATGCTGTGTGGCTAGAGGGGCACCTGCCTGTCTGGGTTCCTTGGTCCCTTCCTCCATTTCTTTGCAGTCAGCAGCATAGCATCTTCGAATCTCTCTCTGTGTCTCTGACCTCTGCTTCCCTCATCACAGCTCCCTCTCTGCTTCTGACCCTTCCGTCTCCCTCTTACTGTGGCCTCAGGTTCAGGAGGCAGAAAATAGATAGATGGTTGAAAGTTAGAGTGAGGGTGTGCAAACAGGTGTGTGTGTGTGTGTGTGTGCATGCGTGCAGGGGGTGATTCACTACCACTGAAAGCCAGGAGAGCCATGAGGACCTGAAACGGGGCATCTTGTACTGCAATGCCTGCCTGCGACAAAGGAGGGCCACGCAGGACTGTTTGTGGGCAAGACAGAGCTATGGGAGCGGCAGGAGCCAGGCCTGACCTCCGCTTAGGGTCTCTTCATGCTCTATCGGCCCGTGGTACCTGCGGAGCTTGGAGAGACCGCAGCTGCCTCGTCAGTGTGCAGTGGACCCTTTGCGATTTGCGTGACCTAAGAATCTTGTTTTCAATACAGATGTGCTTTCAAGGGCCAGCCCTGTGCCCATTCCAGGAAGGCACACATTCTGCCTGTGTACTGCAAATATTCACTTATTTCAACTCCACTCTACTGGGGCCGCTTTGTAGTAGATACTGTGCTAGGACTGTGGATATAGAAGTGAATAAGACTGTCCCTTCTCCTCCACCTTCCCACAGTCAACTAGGAGAGACAGAGATGCTTAAACACAAAATGTCACCGTAGAACAAAACATGCATGTCGCTCTGAAAGCATCGGGTGGTGGGCAGCATGGATCTCCATTGGTATAAGGTGACTAAAGAATGTCTCTAGTGGCTCTCAGCTGAGATTTAGGGCGGGGTGAGTCTCAAGTTGCTTTTCCCTGCATTACTGATGACTTGATCTGCTTGCTCCCAGATTACTCAATTATTACTTAGCATTTCAGTCGTTAAAACATTTCCTTCCGCAGAATAACTTGCCCATTTACTGAGCACAAAGAGGTATTAAAGCCTGCAGAACACAGCGTTGGCCATCTTTAGACTCTCCCTCCTGCTAAGAGAGTGGGCACATTAAAGATTTTTTTTAAGAGCGGGAAACTTTAAGGCTCTATTTGCAAGTCAAGTTGAAAAAGCACTGAATTAAAGTTCCTGAGTACCCATTACATCAACCACTGCCTTCCACACTCTTGAACGTTCACCTTGCACTGAATTCAATCTCTTAAATGCATGCCTGCTGCAGACGTGGCCATGCAAAATGGTTAAGTATTGTGGTTCAAAAGATCCCATCTCAGTAGAGAAAAGAAACCCTAGAAGAAGCTGCAAGGTCCTAAGCAACTCATTTTACCAAAAGGTGAGCATGCCCGCTCCCTGTGACTGATAGAAGGAAGGATTGCTAGCAATTAAATGGGGGACTGAAGCCTACACCAGGGGATGATTTGCAGGTAGTTATCCTTCACTGGGGACAGAAGAAGGGAAGAGAAACCGTAAAAAGGAGACAGAAAGGGAGAGGCAGGAAGGCAGCCATCTGTGAATTCTGTAATTGAGCGAACATGCCCTAGGACTTCCCACATGCCGCCTGCGGCGTGACCAGGTGTCTGCCTCTCAGGACTCCTGTCTCAGCGGAGCTCCTGACATACTGCTCACTGACTGCACTCGTTTCTAGGGTTGCTGTATCAAATTCTCACACACTGGGCAGCAAACCACAGACACATGTTCCCCCACATCCTGGAGGCCAGAAGTCTGAAATCAGGGTGTGGGTGTGTCTCGCTCCCTCGGAATGTGCTGGGAGAATTCGTCCCTTGCCTCTTTCAGCTTCTGGCGGCCACTGGCATCACTTGGCTTGTGGCCCCATCTCTCTCTGCTATGCCATCACATCCCCTCTTTTTCTATATTTCTGTGTTAACGCCTTCTGTCTCTCTCTTCTAAGGACCTTGTGATTATATTGCCACCCCCCAACCCTAGATAGTCCAGAGTAATCTCCGCACCTCAGATCCTTCTCTGAATCACATCTGCAAAGTTTACCAGTTTCAGGGCTTAGAACTTAGCATCTTTGCATGGCCACGATTCAGCCTACTACACGGCTCACAATGCTGAACTCTAGTGGATGAACTTGACCTCACGGAGGTTTCTGTCTGCATCCCCTTGCTGTCCTTGAAGGAAGAGTGGTGATGGGCTTGAGGTCACACACAGCCAGTGGCTGGTAGAATCGGGGTTGGAAGCCGGGTGTCCGAGGCCGCAGAGCCTGTGCTGGACCCACGCACGAGGCAGATGGAGGCAGGCAGCTGGGACAGGGCAGGGCAAGGCAGGACCAGACACGAGCAACATATGCATATCTATGGCCACGAGGATGTTTGGGATCAGTTACCTGAGACTCAATTCAGTGAAGACGACCCTCTGGGCCTCTGCCCTCAGAGGTCGTAAATTGTCTTCTTGGGGTCAGCTAATGATGGACACATTTTCCAGGCTCAGTTCTCAAAGATAGGCGAGGGACCATCTCCTAAATCTCAAGATTTCCAATCCTGTGAAAGCCATTCTATCTTTTCAGAAACATAGGAAACTGGCCCAGGAAGACAAATGCGTGACATTTGCTCACACTTAAGCGCCATCATGGGCTCTGCTGGGTTTAAAGGGAAAGAAATATCTCTGTCACAGGGGACACGTGCTTTATATTTTTATAAAAAAAAGGGACAAGGCAAGCTTCTTTCTCGTCTTTCCAATCTCTGAGGAAAGAAGAATGTACATAGTGTATTATTTTTCCTTCTTTGAATCACAACACATTTGAACAGAAAGAAGCTTTGGAGTTAATCCAGTCCAAGGGGCTCAGTGGGAACATTTTCCCTGGATGTCAGCTGTTACAGACTCTATTTCTGGCCAGTACTGAGAAGTCAGTTTTATGGAGAAGGGTTAGAATCCTCTGCCTCTGCCACTGGATTCTGCTCTGCTTGGATCACGTTGGAATCCTGCATCATCCAGGTTCCCATAACATACAAGGAAAACAGACAAACCAGAGACTGCCAGGAGTGGGGGCAGGGAAGGCGGTCTAGATGGCAGGGCTACTGCAAGGTAAAAGATTAGTTCTGGTAACTGGGTCCTTTTTTCCAACCTTTTTTAAGACTGAAAGGGAAGGAAAGATTTAAAAAAAGAAGAAGAAAGAGGAACTAGGCTAACATGACTGGAAGGGGCCCTAAAATGGGGGCATGGTGCAGTCTAATACTGGAAGGGGATGAGGTTTGGAGAAGAATATGGCAACCATGGGAGCTGAGCAGGGATGGGAGGTCTTGCCTGGTAAGCAGTGAGCTCTCAGCACTGAGTGTGTGTGTGTGTGTGTGTGTGTGTGTGTGTGTGTGCGCGCTGTGGGGTACTAGTAGGGAATACTGCTTTCAAAGGAGGGTGAACCATCAGATCACCTGTGAAAACCCCCTCAACTTTTGCACCTGTGATTCTAGCAGGGTGCAGAGAGCAAAGCCGGTGAATTCCAAGCGCATGGTGCTACAAGGGCGTGGAAGCGGGAGAGGAGAGACTGTGTTAGGCTGTCCTCAGCTGATAAACCCAAGAGTTGTGCTGACTGCTGGAGTGAGGAATGGCGAGAGAGGAGCACGAGAGGCAACTGTGCTTCTAATCTCAGCCACTTATTCTACAGGAGGCACACAAGGTCACACTCAGACCGTCAATTCACAGTTAACGGACAGGGAGGTTGGCTTGAGTGCTCCAAAGAATTCCAGGGCTCCAGCCACACAGGCAGCAAGCATCTCACAGTTCCTCTACCTCCCAGTCACTGTTATCAATTAAAAAGGCAGCTCCCGTTGACTTGAGTCTTTATTTAAGCCCGTGTGAACATTTCCATCTTAATACACCAGCCGAGTGGCTTGTCTGTTATCCGCTCTCCTGAAAAGGGTTGGGGTCACATCTGTGTCCATGGGGACTGAATGCTTCAAAAGAGCTATTCCAACGCTAAATTCCGATTCAGCGTGTTTACTGAAGCCTCTTGCCTTAGATATTTCCATGTATCTTATCTCATTTGCCCTCTTACTAAGAGAGGACCCAGTTCTGCTGTACTTTTTAATGCTTGCTAATGACCCCTTTCTCTCACCTTTAAGCTGCTAGCTCCAAACCACTATCCCATTCTCACTTTCCTTCCTACTTAGCGCTTCTGAAATGTTATACATTCACCTGTTAAGTCTGTTGATTGACGATCCCTTGCCTTCACCAGATGCAAGGCGGATGTGTTCTGCTCTGTGTCACCAACGAGGATGGTTGTGGTATAAGTGAGTGAATGCCAGCTCTGCTATCTCCAATTCAATGCTTCTAAAATGAACACTTCCTTGTGTCATTCCCAGACTTGATACACTTCAATAGTTCTTGCTGGATACAGTAACAAATTTAGAATGAACTGTCATGGGCCTTCCTGACCTGGCCGGTGTTTATTTCTCCTCTGCTACCCCTTCATCTTCATCCCCGTCCCCTCCTGCCACACTGACGGTGGTGGTCATTACTGCCATCAACAAATCCCTCCAGTTCCTCTCAGCCATGCATAAGGACTGTGCTTGTCTCCTCTGCTGGACTTAGGTGCAGCCTTGCAACTTACTTTGGCCCACGAAACCTGAGCACAGGCAGGCGTGTCCCTTTCAGACAGAAGCTCTAAGAGGCAGTCCCCATACTTGCCGTCTCTCCTTCTGCCCAGCCTCTGCCAATGTTCCAGAAGGAAACTCTTTGTCAGCCTGCATCCCGGTAGGGGCCCCAACCAGCCCCCGCTGCACACTATCACAAGAAGAAAGAAACCACTTCTTGGTGAGCCAGTGGATGCAGAGGCTGTAGCAGTATAAGCCATCTGGGCTGACACACAGAATGCGAGCTTCCTCAAGGTCGCCACAGTGTGTCACTTCTGGGCCCTGGCACGTGCTGTTCATTCAGACCTGGACTCTTATACTCTCCTCTCTCCCTTGCTGGCTGTCTCATCTCAATGTATTCTGCTCACCTTTTAAGACACTTGGGAAAGTTTGTTCCTCAACCTCTTCCCTTAGGTGGGATTAAACATTCCTTCTCTTTGCCCTTGTTCCTCTCCCGGTTGTCCCCACCCCAGTCCTGTGCACATCCGCTTGCAATTTTCTGTGTAGTAGTCAGTCTCAGCTACTAGACTAGCTTGAAGGAGGGGCTTACCATCTCCACAGACATATTTCCAATCGGTAGGAGGTCAACAGGGTGCCTGGGGTATAAGTATTATGTCAACTTTTGTTGGAGAAGGAAATGGCAAACCACTCCAGTACTATTGCCTGGAAAATCCCATGGATGGAGGAGCCTGGCAGGCTGCAGTCTATGGGGTCGCAAAGAGTGGACACGACTGAGCGACTTCCCTTCCCTTCCCTTCCTTCCCTTTGTTGGATGAATGGATGAGTGAATGGATGAGTGAAGAGTATTAGAAGTGTTCTTATTCACAATTTCGGGGGTGTGGGGTGAAATATACCAGGTGCTCCCTGTTTCCTATTTAATCCCCTCTACTTTTTGAAATAGTCACCCTCATCCTTGTTTAAATCATGGAAAATAAGACTCAGAAAAAGATAATCATGGATTTGAGATAAGAGAGTCAAATAGGAGGCGGGGGAGATTCAAACTCAGGTCTCCAGCCTCCCAAGTCTAAGGTCTTGTCCTTGTCCAGGGCTGGAAACTGGGCCACAAAAATCCCTTTGCTGGGTCCCAGGTCAGCAGAGGGACAGGTCCTGCTGAAAGACCAGGTGTCGTCTGCAGGGCGACTGTTGCTACTTGGGAGACTGCTGGGCGGGTATGGAAGGTCCTGGACTTAGCTGTCTGCCCTGTGATGCTTCACACTTCCACATCAGTCTGTGTTAAATCGTCTTCCAGCTTCCCCTGTGACTTCTCTTTGGTTGTTCTTACAGAGTCATGGAAGCTGTGAGGTACAAGGGATGTCAGAGCCCTGGAGTCCAGCTTCCAGTGTGACTGTAGGGACAGTGAGTCATCCAGTTTCTGTTTGCGCACTCGAGGACCTGAACTCACATCTTACAAGGCTGTCCACTGCTCTTTGGGGCATGTCTGAACACTGGTGAACTCTTGTGCACACTAAGCTGGAAACCTCCTGCTCTGCTCTGGCTCTTCCGTGTCTCCCTCTGATGAACTGAAAAAACTCCTCTGTTGATGCATATTTCATTTCCAATCTTCTGACTTTGCTGCAATTTGTCAACTTCCTACTCATATCGAGGTGCTGAGAGCAAAATATGCAAGATGTGACCTGACCTGTGCTGACCGTGGGAGGATGGTCACTGTTCCTGAAGCAGAAATTAGCTCACTCAGAAGGCACTTATGCAGAAATGCCTTTTGAGCTTGTGGTCCACTAGGACCGCAACCTCGTTTTCATATGAAATACTGTTTAACATAGCGGATCTCACCCTGATTTAGTAAGCTGGCTTTTTAAGAATCTCAGGCAAAGACTTTACATTTATCTCTGGGACATGAAACTGTCAGCTCATGGTTGCAGCATGCCCATGCCTTTTAGAAAACCTGATTCAATCATCTGATGGATTAGCTATCCCTCACTTACTCTGGTTGAGGCATGATTTTGATAAAGTTATTGATATAAATGTTGAATGAGATAAGATTAGTTCCTGGTAAATGCCATCTAGCTCATACGTCTCCCTTTTCCTTTTTAAATTATGAATTGCTTCATACATACACAGGAATTTTATGTACATAAATTACATACATACACATATACAGCACATGTACGTGCACATACATAACATATAGTAAGGTATAAGGAAGAACAGAATCACACTTCTGCCCACTACCCCGCTCAGGGAATACCACACGTGACGCCACTGTAAGTTCTGCTCGTTTCCCCTCGATCTCACCCACTTTACTTCCCTCCGAGGAAAATGGTTATCGAGAATTTTGTATCTCTTAATCCATTGTTTCGCTTCATAGTTTTACTCCTTATCTGCCTCTACACATATTAGTTTTTCAAGTTTTTTAATCCTCTATAAATGGAATCACACCATATGCAGTTTTTCTGCAAATTGTGTTTTGCACAGTGTGGTATGTTCAGGTGTTGGGGAGTGGGGTTTTGCTGTCAGGGCCGCCGAGTGGCTCACCGCACGGCTGAGCTGTCCTTCACTAGCCACGAGGTGCTCACTGAGCATGCAGATTGCTTTCTCTTCCTGCTGCTGCTGGCCACACTCCTGGGGGCATCCTTGTCCATGTCCAGGGCACATGTGGAAGCTCCTGGCAGGCACAGGGCTAGGAATGCACTGCATGCCTTTAACTTTTGTAGATAAGGACACACACTATCTTCTCTAAGATAGTGTCTCAGATTTTTACCACTTTTAAAATGGAGTCTTTTTTTTTTTTTAATAAATAATTTCTAAGATTTTATGAAAACTTGTCATGGATCAGGCTGAGGTTCAACGTACTATGCTTTGGGCATTCCTCTTTTCTACCAGCTGAGCAACACTACTGAAAGCTGTGTGTGCTCAGTCATGTCCAACTCTTTGTGGCCCCACCAGGCTCCTCTGTCCATGGAGTTTTCCCGTCAAGAATATTGGAGTGGGTTGCCATTTTCTCCTCCAGGGCCCTTCCTGACACAGGGATTGAACCCATGTTTCTTCCGTCTCCTGCACTGGCAGGTAGGTTCTTTACCACTAGCGCCAGATTGAAAGCTATGTGCCCACAACTCATTTCTGTATTGATTCATTCTGTGCTCTTTCTAGCACTCAGGGAAATTTACAGTAAGTATTTTCTAGACCCTTCCTTTGGCTTCTCTGCTGGTTCACATGGTAAATCCTGTAATGCAGGAGACCTGTGTTTGATCCCTGAATCGGGAAGATGCCCTGGAAAAGGGAATGGCTACCCACTCCAGCATTCTTGCCTGGAGTCCCATGGATAGAGGAGACTGGCAGGCTACAGTCTTGGGGTCACAAAGAGTCAGACACGACTGAGAGACTGCTCTTTTTTTTTTTTTCTTTGACCTCATTTGCTCATCTCTCTCCCTGTGAAAGAGAGAACCTTAACACAGGCTTTATTTTAGCATTTGCATAAAGCCATCGCAATTTCCAAAAGCTCCTTCCATTTCTTTCTTAGAAAAACAGTCACAAATCTATGCATCTGTCAGCCATTTTCTTATGGCTCCGGTACAGCTTAGTGAAACCAAATTGGAAAGTTTAATTAGTCAGCTTGCTTCAAGATAAAAATGCAAATAAAAAAGTTTTCAGTTTCACCTGTTTATGAGCCAAAGGCAAAATTAATTAAAGTCAATGGAGAAAAGTAAATAAACATTTTGAAATAAAAGAAATAAATATCCTGAAAGTGCAAGGTTAAGGCTCACACATGAGAGTCAATTATTTACAGTCATGTGTTTCTGCCTGATAATTTAATCACGTCTCCTCTGTCCTCTCTCCCATTGGAATGCTTGCTAAGAAGAAAAGTCTTTGTGCTTTTTAGGATAAACAAGGTGATCAAGATGGGTTTCTTATCAACAGCTTTGCTACATTCCAAGGCTAACAGAACACTTTTGGACAAAACGCCAGTAGACTTTCTGAGTTCGGTTATGTCATTATGATAATTTTTTTCTCTTCATAAAATTCCAAAATGGGAATCTTGTATATAACTTTGCTGTATTTACAATACCAAAGAAAAATTGCTATTGTGTCATTGACCATTATGGCATTCAAATCAAACTAGTCCTACAGTAAAAATCAGTGTTTACATTCGGATTGACAGTTGGGATATCAAATAAAAAGAAAAATCCATGAAAAATGGTCATTTCATAGTCGGTAATAGACACTGCTTTTGCATGATGACACTTCTATTTCAGACACCATCCAGGGCAGTCCCCGAGGCTGTTTCTCATCGCTAATCCATGGTGTGAAACTGAGAGTGCATCAACCTTGGGTTGGGTCTGGGGAAGGGACAGCCACTGGGAGCCAGGATCAGGGGGCTGAATGTGAGAAATAGCCAATTGCACTGGTGGGAATTTATCTAATAGGACTCAGATGTGCCAGAATCTAAAGACAATCCATGAAGAACATTGATGCTGGATTGCTCAGGCTTGCAAACAACAGGAAGAAACCTGAGGGTGGGAAACGGATACCTAAATTACAGTGTTATTCTAGCTATTAAAAAGGAGAATTTGTTTGTCATGGAAACACGATCATCATTTTTTTCTTGGGTGAGGAGGCAGGTTGTAAGATGAACTGCATTCTGTAACTTGATGCTTTGTAAAATCAAGTTAAAACAAAGTGAAGTCCTGTGTGTATAGATAAGAAAAGGAAGCCACCTAAGAGGGATACATACAAGTTGTTAGATGATGCTGGGAAGTGTTGGGGTGGGACTAGAAGGGCAGGAAGGTCCGTTTTAATTTAGCCACTTTGTGTTTTGAGTTGTTACCACGAGCATCAATTAACTAGATAATGTAAAGAATGGAAATAAAGAAGTAAACAGTAACTAAATAAGCAGAGGAACAAAGTGTCCAGAAGACAAGAGGAGAAGGGGTAGGTCTGGGATCAAACCATCTAGGAGCTTGCATCTGGCAGGAGCAGATCCAGGGATGTAGAGAAGGCCCAGGCTAGGTGCAGACAACCCTGGGGATTCCCTGAAGCACCCTGTGGGTGGGGCTGGGAAGGAGCATGTAACCCTGAGCATAGGAGCATTTGGGGGAGTTTTGACCCCAGATGGACTTAGAGCCTGGGGGGCTTAAGAAACCCCTGAGCAGCCCCTACTCTGCCCCAGGAACCTCTTCTGTTTCTGCCCTGGGCCAGGCCAGCCACATTGCTCACGGCCATTGAGGGATCTCAGATCCACCACCTTGGGAGAAGCAAAATCCCATGGGGGAGACCTTAAGAGTGCAAATTTAGAGGTGCTGCATCAGATTGGTGGAGTCAGAATTCAGGGGGAAAGCCTTGAAATTTGTATTTTAAGACATTTCCCCCACTCCAGGTCTATCAGATGTGGCAGGTTTAGCAACCTCTGATCTGGTCTCATCCCTCCAAAGAGTCCGTCTCATGTTACTACATGAGATGGGTAAGACGTGGGAGGGGGCTCTGCCGCCCCGGCCCATCTGCCCTCGCGAGGAGGCCACATGCCTCTTCTTCAACACCATCAAAGAAGTTAATTTGGAGGCACGAGTCTGTCATTTTTTGAGAGCTATAAAAGGTGAAACTCAATTAGTGATTTGTTTCCAGCGAGCACAAGGGAAGAGGGAAACGTCCACAGGGAACGCAGGTCTGCTGGAAGGAAGGGACGCTGCCCTCGGGGGTATGCACTTTGAGTGACAAAGGGTGGTTAAATGACAAGCAGCAGCAGCCACTGCTGCGAAGGGTTCTGAGCAGGGACACGTGGGCAGAGCTTGAAGCTCTTAGTGGTTTGCTGTTTGCTGCTGGGAGAAGCCTTTGGGACTGGAAGCAGCACATGGCAAGCAAGGGATCCACCTGTAGCCACGGCCGGAGCTCTGAGTAGGAATACACAAAACAGATATTTAGAGGAGAAGGGACCATCTGGATGGAGGGCCCGAGGACGCGCACCCAAAGCCTGGGGAGGATGGAGGCCGCAGGACAGAACAGGCGGGGCCTGGGGGCAGGCCCATCCAGGCGGCCCAGCGTCCACCCCGGCTTGTGTGCACTTCAGATGCCCGTCCAGCTGCCGTGCACCGCTACAGCTGCCTACAGTGAGTCACTTGGATGTTGCCATTATCCTCGTCCCACCCCGTGTGGTCTGAGTTGTATCCCATACTAATTAAGAACCTGAGCTCTGAAGTCACAGATTCCTGGGTTCATGTCCCAAGTCCATAACCTACATGATCTCTGCTGTGCTGTGCTAAGCTACTCCAGTTGTATCTGACCCCTTGCTTCCCCATAGGCCAGAGCATGCCAGGCTCCTCTGGCAATGGGATTCTGCAGGCAAGAACACTGGAGTGGGCTGCCATTCCCTTCTCCAGGCAGTCTTCCCCGCCTGGGTCTCTTTGGTCTCTCACGCATTGGCGGGTAGCTTCTTTGTCACTACTGCCATCTGGGAAACCCATGAGATCGATGGCCTGCAGCAAACTCCGGAATTGTTCTGAGCATCAGTACTCACACTGAAAACCGAGATAATAACCTATCTCACAGGTTACTTCTGAAGATTGAATAAGCTAAGGTATTTGCCACGGTATCACCATCTCCATGCTACAGAGAAAAGACTCAGCAAGCGTTGGCTGCTACTATGGCTATTATTATCACAATTTGATCTCGAAATGCTTTAGACATTTTAAAAAAAGCAATTAAAGGCAATGTTGGTAAAGAATACAGACGTTCTCTTACAGATGCATGCATGTTCGTTTGGGAGCCACTGTATGTGTAGGGTGCCGGGGTGGAGAATGAGGGAACTTCGAACATGGATCCCCCGCTTGATGCTACAGGCAGAGCAAGTGGCAAAACTAATTTTGGAAAACAGTAGGGATCATGTATCACAAAAGTGCCACTATTTCCTTCCCTGCGGCATCCTACATCCAGTCATTTTTCCTGATGACATTCAGAAGAAAGGGGGGACAAAGCACAATAAAAGTACAATATGTTTCAGATGCTCGCTGCACTGTTATCTACAGCTATTAAATCAGGGAAACTCCCAAACTGGAGGTTCTAAAACCTGGAATCACCACCGTGAAGAAAGCTTGACAGGAGCTAAAAGGACTCGGCGCAGATGCGGGGGCACTTGGGATCATCGTGTCTAATGACGGCAAACTGGAAACAGCCTACCTGCCCACTGGGAAGGGCCTGCGAGGAACCTTGGGCAGGTCCATTTCTGGAATATTACACAGCAGGTAAAAAGAACGAGGCAGGTCTAAACACAAAGACAAGGAACATCTTCAAGGCATACTAAATGAGGGAAAAGCAAGTTTAAAACTATATGCCCTGCATAGTGCTGTGTATATCAGATATGTCTACTTTGCTTCTAAACAGAGATGAAAATGTCTAGAAATCAGGCTATTATGGGCATTATCTCTGATTCAGGCCAGTATCCACTACCAAGGCAGTGGTAATGGGAACCTGGCTTCTATTACAATGGCCTGAGAGTTTTTTCATGAAGGTAATTATGAAATTACTACTTTAGATATTTAAGAAAAAAAATCAATAGACTAGATTTGGGTTCTACATACGGTTTCTTATAACACAGTTTCTGCAGCTAAAAACGCCTGAAAATCAATAGCCTAGATATGTAACCATAGAAAAATGGCCAAATAAATTAGATTCAGCTACTTGATTGGCCATTATGTAGTCATTAAAGATTATAATTATAATGACTGGCGAGCAATCTGGGATGTGTTTATGATATACTAGGGGGAAAAAAAGTAGAATATAAAATGATGAATATAGGATGCAAGAAGACACAAATTAGAGGGAAGGACAAAAATAATGTCAGAATGAAGCAATTAGGACTGATTTCTAATGTTAACACTGAGAAGGTGTCATTGGTCTAAAAAAAGGTAAATCGAACTGCTGATTTGATTTCTTTTGGACTTATCTGGGGATGTGTACTATGTACACGAAACAAAACTTACTTTTAAGTCAGTCTCTCAGACTCATAGAAACTATGCCCAGGAATGGGTGTAATTCAAAGCTGTCTTCTGGTTAGTCTTTGCTGAAAGCAGACACGTTTCCACAGACAGCTACCATGGCATGCCCAAATCCCCGAGAGGCCACTGCAGATGAAACTGCAAAGATATAGGTGAGAGGATCTCCATGACTCCCCTCCTCAGAAGGGTCTGAATGCACAGCCTGCCTGGGAGAGCAGAGAGCCCAGGGACGCCATTGGGAACTGGAGCCAGTTTCGCTGGAGCCAGTGAAAGGTAAGCTTTCCACTGTGAAAAGGGAAGAGGCACTATCACGCAAATACAGTCCCCAGTCTGAGCTAGCTATTACAGGGGATTTTATGAACTCAAGAGTAAACTGTGGAACCACAGTTCCGACAGGTGCACAATGGATTAAGGGATTCCTCTCACAAGCACTTGGGAATATAGAAGGGTACATTTTTCCTGTCCATTTACGATGCACTATCCATATGAAAGGCTGTGAAGACCCCACTGTTATACAGACATGTGGACCATAAGCGGGTCTAATTTCCCAAACCTGATTCAATCCACTTTGTAGCCTATGACAGCCATCAACATTGGGATAATTACAGTAACTGAGGCAACTCTAATTTTTATTAACTGCTTATAACATGTTAGGCACTATGCTAAGCACTTTTCAAATATTATTTTATCCCTTTCAACACTCTTGTGTGGGATGTAATTTGAGTCCCATTTTTTGGATAAGGAAACTGAGGCCCAAAGGAATTAAATGATCTTGACCAGAAAAACTGAGGCACCCAGGAGAAGCAGCAGTTGGGTTTCTCATACCTGGATGGAAGCCCTGACACCGCTCATCTCAATCTGGTGAAACGCTGGTGTTCCTGGAGCCGCAGGAGGGGAAACAGACAGAAACAAGCAGAGACAGTACTTTCCCAGCAAAGGTCCATTGAGTCAAAGCTTTGGTTTTTCCAGTAGTCATGTATGGATATGAGAGTTGGACTATAAAGAAAGCTGAGCACTGAACCATTGATGCTTTTGAACTGTGGTGTTGGAGAAGACTCTTGAGAGTCCCTTGGACTGCAAGGAGATCCAAGCAGTCCATCCTAAAGGAGATCAATCCTGAATATTCGTTGGAAGGACTGATGCGGAAGCTGAAACTCCGATCCTTTGGCCACCTGATAGGAAGAACTGACTCATTTGAAAAGATCCTGATGCTGGGCAAGATTGAAGGCTGGAGGAAAAGGGGACGACAGAGGATGAGATGGTTGTATGGTATCACTGAAGCGATGGACATGAGTTTGAGTAAACTCTGGGAGATGGTGATGGACAAGGGATGCCTGGCGTGCTGCAGTCCATGGGATCACAAAGAGTTGAACACAACTGAGCAACTGAACTGAACTGAACATTTAATGTGGAAGTAAGTTTTTCCCCTTCCAACACCTACCTCGGCTCTCCCTTCACCTAGGGAGACATCTCTGAGCATCCCAGGTAAATATTTCATCTCTTCCAGTGAGCTACGGCTATTGCTTGTCAGCACAGAGCATTGTAGATGAATCTACAGATGTTTGATTTTTCTATTTAATTGCCATCTTATTTAAATATCTTGTTCATCTCTGTGGGAGCCCAATATCTTGTTTTTATAT
The DNA here is from genome assembly GCA_006410935.1 of Redunca redunca. Classification (NCBI taxonomy): domain Eukaryota; kingdom Metazoa; phylum Chordata; class Mammalia; order Artiodactyla; family Bovidae; genus Redunca; species Redunca redunca. The sequence goes on along the minus strand of SJYQ01017132.1, from coordinate 532,227 downwards.
ATTGTTACTCACAAAAATTGTTGGTCAGGATATAGATACCTCTCTCATAACAAGCAACAAGAAAATCAACCATACACGAAGCTCACCAAGGAGGTGAGGCGTTGCATGAAACAAAAATCCTGACAGCTTTCGTCCTTGCACAACTGAAAACTCATTACAAAGTCCTCACTGCCCCAGTAGACAATGTGTGCGTTTGTCTCTATTCTCCCAGCCTAGCAGAGTTTGGCACGGAGCAGACAATCAATAAACACTTGCTGAACAAATGAGTGCATAAATGAAGAAATGAATCATCTTCTGTAGGAGGCAGGTGTTATAAACCTGATAATGAGCAGCTAAATCATATGCGTAATAAAACCGGAAATATAATTTTACCTGATTTATTGGCACAGCATCAGCCATCACAAGGCTGATTATAAACATTAATTTCTGAGAAAATATTTCAAATATATATTTTTTTCTCTAGTCTTGGGGGTAATCATAGTTTGGAACCTCGAGCTGGAATGTGTCTCCTGTCATACGACGGGGCGGTGGTGAGGGCAAGTGCCATCAAGACTGACTGGGTGGATGAGCCTCAATTTGGCACAAGCAGGGGACTGGAAATATCAGTCCTGACACTCACAGATCCACGGGGATGAGCCAATATTAAACGGAAGGGCACCATCCCGGAGCTGTGTCCAACCCACCCCCCCACCCC
>SJYQ01017132.1:426410-531423 GCA_006410935.1 Redunca redunca | reverse complement strand
ATAAAGAAGAAGAGAAACAGCTCTCTGGTTTAGAAGCATGAACCACCTTGAAGTCGGTGTTTCTCAAGGTGGGGTTCTGACCATCACCATCAGTATCAGCTGGGTGTTTGTCTGAGATGCGTCTTCTCAGGCTCCACCCAGACATGTGGAACCAGTGCGACTCTGCAGTCTAGATTTTAAGAGGTATTCCTGGTTATGCTGATGTACATGCAAGTTCAGGAACCACTGCTTTAAGTCACAAGCTCTCTTTCTCAAAATAAATGCAAAACTTGATTTACAAAAAAATTTTTTAAAAATGAGTCTAGTAAGACAGAGCTGTATTTGGCATTCCTGTAAAATATACAAAGCCTTTGTAATGGGTCAGACACTCTCTACGTAGATTCTCACGAGGATGCTATCAGGAAGAAAAGTGCCCTTCTGCCCATTTCACAGAGGAGCAAATGGAGGAGCCAAGTTTGAGTCATGTGCTGCCAGTCTATCTCAAGAGCCTGTGTAAGTCTGACTCATGGAACATGCTATGTGCCATTCACATCTCAGCTTTGAAGACTAGAGTCCAAAGGGCTAAGCGACAATACCCAGGGTTGAGACACACTCACAGGTGGGTTCTGGGCATCATGCAACTTCCCTGCAGGAAGCACCAGGGATGCACACTTCACCCTCTCCCCCACCCCTGGGACCAGCATCAACCACAGAGGGCTGTGGTCACATGGTCACACCTGCCTCCTCCATTTGGCTGCCCCCAGGACAGAGCTGGGGTGAGGTTAATCCCTGCCTCCCTAGTGATGAGTAGCCGGGGGAAACCACTCAGGTCTCAGTTCCGCTAGCAAAGACCAATGTTTCAGTATGGAACACCCTTTCTTTCATTAGAGGGCCTCGCATGATTAAAAAAAAAAAAGACAGCCTCCACTTGTATGGCTCTTTCCATGCACCAGGCTCCAGTCTGAGCTTCAATTTACTTGCAGTAACTCATTTACTCTAAAACAACCCTGTGAAGTTGATTGAGCGAGTGTTAATGTCCCCATTTGATGGATGAAGAAGTTAAGGCACAGAGGGGACACGTGATTTGTGCAAGCACAGCAGTGAGTTGCAGATGAGGGACCTGAGCCCACTGCTCCAGCTCCAGAGCCTTGTGGCCACCACGGTGATCCATGTTCAGGTGGAGGTGACAGGAGAACTGGGTACGGAACCAAAAGACGCTAAAGGGACAGGTGGGAGAAGTGAGATGCCAAAGACTAGAAATCTAGGCTGGTGGTGACTGAAGGAGAGAATTAATTTCAGTTTTGATACACGAAGTGATATTTGCAGAGCAAGCACCTTAATTAAAAGTCAGTTCTTCCTGCTCTGCGTCAGAGCTGTGCCTGGGGATGCATCAAAGTTGGAGCCGGCAGGATGGGCATGAGGGCAGGGACTTCGTGATTCCTGTTTGTCGCTTTTCTCTCGGTGCCATCAGATCTTTACCGTTAACCTCATCAGCTGCTTTTATTGACTATCCTCCCTTTTTGGGTCTCAGAGAAACACCTGGGGCCCCTGTCCCGGCTGGCCTGGCATTCTAACTAGGACGGCGCATCCTAGATTGTTATAGATCATTGTGGAAATGAATTGCATCATAGTTGGTTGATACTGTCCCAAGGAGGGTAGAACATCTGAGCTATCGGTGAATGTGGAAACTGCAGCCTGCACAGCATGCATGCTTAGCTCCTGCTCCATTCCTAATGCAGGGAAATGAACTTGGTCTCCCTTCTAGCAGGCTGCCAGGGTGCAACAGGGTGGGCTGTGCTTCTCATCCTTCAGCCTTCCTTTCTCCTGCATCTCCTCAGGTCCACGTGAGGAGCCCTCTGTTCTTTGCCCACTGCTGTTTGAGATGTCTCCAATAACCTGTGAGTTACCAAGTCCTGGGACCTTTCTAGACTCTCCTTCACATCTTTACTGCCTCAAGCAGTGTTGAACCAATGCAATGCTTCCTCTTCCAGAAAGCTCTCTCCTCTGTTCCGTAGACCCTCCCCCACAAACAAGCTCATCTTCTCCAGCTGGACCTTCGTTCAGGAACAGATATGTCCTCTTACTCTTCGCTCTACCGCTTCTCCCTGAGAAAATCTACTGTTTCTGAAAATAATGATGCTGGCGAGGCGGAGGACAATGATGACACTAACCCCAGTTAACGTTCACTGAATGCTCACCGGGGCTGGCACTCATCGCGTGCTGACTCATCGAGTACTCATCGCAGCTCCGCGGAAAGGCGCTGTCACCCTGCCGCCTTGGCGCAAGGGGAAAGGGAAGCTTGGAGATGTTGAGTAGCTTGTTGAAGGACACACAGCTAGGAGAGAGCAGGCCGGGAGTCTGGGGCTCTACAGGCGGCACTGTAACCTTTGTGCACAGACCTGCGGAGCTCCTCCTCCACTCTTGGGGCTCCTCCCAGCTGGAAGGCAGGAGACCGGCCCCTGCATTGACTAACGTTGGCCACCTCCCCCTGCCCCCACCTCATCTGCAAAACCCGAGCCTTTGCTTACTGCCTTCTCTGCATATCAGTGACGCCACAATTACCCTAGAGCTTGGCTTGAACCCTGGCATTAAAAAAAGCCCCAAAGTTTAACCCCCTCAGCTCCATTATCTCCTATGCAGAGTCAGGCGGGCCTCTTCCTATTATTTTCTCTCAGAAATTCCCGAGGACTAACTTGCGTCACTGTACATGAGCCTCAAGGGCTTGGTGAACTCTCAAGTGCAGCCTTCCTCATTTCAGACGGGCAATCTGGGGTCCAGAGATCACAGAGCGAATCAAAGTGAGGGCTAGAATTCGGATCAGCACAGCTTTACTTGGAAGCTTTTTGAGGGAGGAAAGTGGTCTGACTCTTATTTGCACACTGCTCAAGGCCCGGTACAGTGCCTGGCACACAGTATGTGTAATTGACTTTCAAAAATCGTCTATGTCCAACGTTATTTTTCTGCTTCTCTCACCCTTTTTGTATCTCACTCTTGGTTTGTTGAAGTAATCTGCTTCTTTTCACACTCTTCTCCCTGTCCACAGACGTGAGGTTCATCTTCCTAAGCTCTAATTTCATCTGAACCTCCTCGGCCCAAACACGGTCAGTGGTGTTTTCTTTATGTGCCCACTGGACGAGCTCTCCCACAGCTTGGCTCCTGTTTCTTCCCTCTAACTTCTTACGACATAAATTTTTTAGGGGTGGTGGTGAAGATTTATTTTCTTAAAAACATTTCCTTCCTTCCTTAACCCCTTCAATGCAGGTATGCCGCCACCAGGTGGCAGTAATGTACCACTGGAGCCATAGACTTGAGAAATGGCCAAACGCGGTCTGTTTTTCATTTGATGATGAAACTATAACTTTTAAAAGCCCAAACAGCATAGCTTCAAGACGTATGGTAGGATTTGTTACATTAACTCTTTAATGAAGTCATCGTAGAATTCATTCAAATTCGTTCATTTCTCAGCAAGTCCTCTGTGCAACAGACTAGACAACAGAAATCTACTGAACTTTGTTTAAGAGGGCAGACCTCTCTATCTGGCTCCTGTTTCTTTCATTAGGGCCAGAAAGAGAAGAGATGGAGGAACGGTTGGAATAGCCTCAGAGTGAAAAGCTGCTGAATCGTCTTGTGGGTTTCCTTCCATTGTTTAGAACAAAGAACCTCTTTAATCTGCTAATTTTCATTTTCTGCCCCTCATTTTCCTCTCTGAGGCTGGGAATGATTTAAACTATTTTGTAAAACCAGAGGAATGGGACTCTGAATGGTAGAAACTGATTTCAGTGAGTAACTTCCATTAAAAAGCCTCAGCTGACCTATGTCTGCTGAAACACCTACTTCTAAGTTTAATTAATGTTCACCCTTGTGTACTTTTATACCTAATACAACACTTAGGGGTGGTAGGAAGGGGACAACTCCTTGCAAAACTTGAAGTTGCATTTTTGCAGCCATAGGCACAGATATTTATGAACTATCTGATGCTTGGGCTAATTTACAGGAACCATGTCTCTCCTACCTCAATGTTTCCCCAGGTACCTACATCAGAGTAGACCAGGAACCCTGAGTTATACTCCTAGACTCAAGTTTCCTCCCTGTCATCCTTTTGACAGATTGAGATGTTTATGATAGCTTCTAACTGTAAAGTTTTACTCATTCAGTTTCACTCAGCCGAGGGATGAAAGTACCTATTCTGAATTCCAAAGGTAAAAGGCAAAAAAAAAAAAAAAAAAAAAAAGGACAGTGAAGGGAAAAACATGATTATCTTTATCTCCAACAAAAATGTGTGGGGAGAAATTAAAGCTAAGTGTGAAACTCTTTGATACCTTTGTGGAATGTTAATGCAGTTGGAGAAGGCTAGCGGTCTGGAGTCCTGGCTCCCTTATTATTCCTGCGGCCGGGTGATAAAGCCACCTCCTTAATGGCACAGAAGTGTGCACGGACTGAGGTCAAGTGTGAAAACAGCAGGATCTGATTTTCTTGGCCAGAAACTCATCTTAGGGAAAATTTAGAAAGCCTTTCTGAGGTAACTTTTCTTTCTTCTGTATAATAAGGACTCAGCTAGGTGAAAATGATGCATTATTTCACTTATAAAAATTATTTAGCCTCTCTCAACTTTAGTTTTTTTCCATCTGCAAAATGGGGATGCTGTTACCCATCTTTCCATGTTGCATGGGAATTAAATGAGAAAGTAGGAACTGGCATGGAAGGGGTTGACCCATGGTGAATCTAATCAGACTCCACTGCCATGGAAAATGCTAGCTTAAAAGTGAAATTAAAAATATTAAAATATAATTAATCCCCAAGAGGCAAAGTCTTAATTAACTAGCATGGCCTCATTTCAAAAAATCCTGGCCTTTTGGATTAGGAACATGGGTAAACATGGCCATCACTTCTTAAGCGCTTTCATATCTTACCTGAAACTTGGGAATGGAGGTGTTGGGGGAGCTTTCCGTGAACTTCTCGTTTCATCAGAGGGAAGTGCTGGCTTACTGATTAGGAAAGCTGTACGCCTCCGCGAACATCACGTACCCCTACCGCCATCTCTTGAGACTCAGACTTCTAACTACTACAGACACTTAAAAAGCAGCTTATATTTGGTTGGAATTTCATACCCCCAGGCAAAAATAGCCACAAGCATATTCTCAACAGAATAGAATATTGTGAATGAAACTGAAATTAATTTGGTGGACAGAGATTCAAACTGGTTCTAGCACAGTACAACAAAGATCAAGTACTCTATTCGAAGTACTGTGTTTCATCTCCAGCCTTATTATTGTTGAAAACATTGGCGAGGGCATAGCTGAGGCTCACAAAAGTTCCCTGGGCACCATCACTCTGCCCTGGGCCCTTCACAAAGGAAATGTCACAGAGAGGGGCTCAGACCATGAGTCTGGGGCCTGATGGCCTGCTTTTGAACCCTGGCTTGGTCACTCAACAGCTGGGCAACCTTGGACAAGTTCCTTAACCTCTGGGTCGAGAGTTTAAAAATCCTTCCAGGTGACGCCAACGCATGGCAAAGTCTAGGAGTATCGTATTAAGGCAAGTCCCTTCATGCCTTTATGCCTCCGTTTCGCTATGGGAAAATCCCAGCATGTAACATACTGCATATGTTACATGAGATTAAATGAGATAGCGAATGTTCAGTGTTTAGCATACTACTTGGTGCATAGCAAGGGCTCAGTGAACCTAAGTCTGATCTTCCTCACAGCCACTGCGGTGGTCGTGACCATCGTCCCTCCTCGGCATCAGCATCACTGCCGTCACACCAGCAGCAGCGCTGACACTGTCAGTCGCCGCCGCTGTCCTCTTCACCACGAGCACCGGCCCGCCACCTCCGCAGCCACTCCCCACCCTCGCGGCTCTCACCACTGTCGCCGCCAGCACCTGTCTCTCTGGGGGCTGCCGTTGACTCCTTTAGGGGGCCCTAGAATACTTGGTGCTCAACACAACGATCTTGATACCTTGTTTCTCTTCTCCACCATTTGGAAAAAGTGAAGCACTAGCAATCGGTTAAAAACTCTTCATGAGCTAGGAATGTTGATTTCACTCTGTGTGAGTGAAGCTTCCTTGTAACATTCTACACGCACGGAAAACCTGCTGCTAATAACAGTCCTGCCTGCAGGTCCGGTGCTCCAAGTGGGCTCTGTACATTAATTCGTTTGGGCCCCGCACCTGCTGTGGAAGGGACTATGACCCCTTTCTCAAAGGTGTGGTCTACACAAGAGTGAAGTGGGATAGATGCAGCCAGAACTCCATCAGCCATTCTGCACATCACCGTAGGCGTGGGTCACCCATTATATCAAATTCTCAGTTTTGGATGAATTCCTTTTTGCATTTGGCATGGAAGGTGATAAGTATTTTCTGAGCTATTTTTCAGCTGTGAGCTTCAGTCTGCAGAGATGAAATATGCAGATCAGGGTCTGAACAGCTGTAGCATTCCAGAGTGGCTGGTATTTTGGTGGGCTTTATTTTAAAATCTCCGACAGTTCAATCTCACTAAATAATTCAGCTGTTTAGGAAAAGCCATACGATCTTAAAATAAGTCCCTGAAGGTCAAGAATATAGGTTGAAATTTTATTTTTTGGTGAACAGCATTTGACAAAATAACAAAAATGTCCCTTGTAATATCTCTTCCTTTACATCTTGGAACAAAATTACCAAGCACACATCACTGGATGTTCATTTATAAACATTCTACGTCTTCTCCATGCATTTCTGGCAGGGTATTAAGCTAACATTCTGATTTCACTGCTCCCAATGAAGTTAAGGATTCTAAAGAACAATTTCAAAACGCAGCTCTAACTTGAGGTGTCACTGATCATTTGGAAAGCTCTTTGTTACATCTAGCCCAGGAAAAAAAAAACAAGCCTCACATTATGAAAAAGCTAGAGTACTGACTTCATAAATCTGTTAAAAAAGTGGGGGGAAGACGCCTTGTAAAAGTTTTGCAGGACAAAGCTGAAGCCTGCTCATCCATCATCAGTCTCTTCGAGGTGACACGCAATTCAGGAGCAGAGCGTTTGCATCCAGAAAGATATTGGCCAAGGATTTCTTGTGCCCCTTGAAGATGGGTGTTTCAGCTGAGCCACCAGACTGGTAGCTTTGAGACAGCTCCTCATGGATGTGGAGGACACAGAGTGAAGGTCTTTGGGGAGACCTCATCTAAACTCAGGTGGAAGCCTGCACTCCTCGAGGCTGATGGCGTGCTAAGGTTCATCTACTTTAGGTACCTCCATGTCCCATGTTACACATGAGGAAACTGAGGCCCACAGAGAACATATGATGTGGGTCCATTAACGCATTCAATTAGGAACAAAGCCAGAGTCAGGCTGCAGCTAGCACCGGGGCATGGGGAGTATACACATCAGAGCTGGCCTGTGTATTCCTCCAACTTGGCTGACAAGTATAGGTATAGCCATTTTTCTTGGGTACAAAAGACATTTGGCTTCTGAACTGTGATCCAGCCCTTACTGTGTGACGCAGGCCAAATCTCTTAAATCCTCTAAATTCCAGTCTCCTTAGATACAAAACCCCATTATTAATCCCCACTTCATAAGGATGTCACATTAATGAAATCCTATATTTAAAAATACTCAGAACAAAGCCTTGTATGCAGTAGTACTCAATAAAGGCTCATGCATGGGTTCATCCCCTCTGATGCCTAAAACATTTTCTCCTGGGCTAGGGTGTGGGCCCATTGCCAAGGGAAACCTGGATTTTCCAGTTGAATCATTATACAGTCTGCATGTAGTGTTCTGATGAGTACTTCCATACTTTCCAGACTCTGTTTCCATTTTGGTCCAGGAAAGCACAGGCCTTTGATGCCTCACAGTGCTAACCAGCCTCTTGGTAGCAGCTGTCACTGTTAGAAGAAGTCATCAGGAAAAGCATGGCCTTAGCTTAGGGCCACTCACAGAGTTGCCTAACTGTAAAGAATAGCCTGCAAAGTAAATTACAAACAGACTTTCCTCATGTATCACAAGTTATTCATGTTCCTCTGAAAATTTAGAAAATATCAGTGACCAAGAAGTGAGGGGAAAGAAAAACACACACTTATAATTCCACCAATCTGTGAAAGTCACTGTTAATGTTTCGATAGGAACATACATTTTATATAGATTTAACAAAGTGGGTTCTCATACTCTGTCAATTTTTGTCAATGTTGAATGTGAAGTTTTCCCCAAGTAATTAAATAGTTATCTTTTAAATGGGTATATAATATTCCACCATTCACACACTTAAAACACTGAACAACTGGCAGAACATGATTACCAACCAGTCAGAATGGGGAGAAAGAGGTGGTAGAACCATATTGGATAAACCAGAGGATTACCGGTCATGGTTGTACTATAACCAGTTTCTTATTCAAAATCTTGCACTTCCATTTTTAAAAAATATTTTCTGACTGCAGCAACACTTTTCTGATGAAAAAGCAGATGGTAAAATCCTGACATGCATCTTTAAGTATATTATAAAGTTGAATTCCTAGAAGTATAAAGGGTGTGTCAAAGGATAAACACAGGTTTGGGATGCTGGTGGAAGGCAATCTTTCCACGATATCCATCTCCAGGTCAGTCATGATTATGCACTCTTGTTTTCCCATGACCCCCAAATGGATAGTTAAGAAAGGTTAACGGCCATGCTGGAAAGGCACCAGGACTCCCCTCCTCCCTGCCTGACTCCTGACTGCTCCAGCATAGAGGAACTCCTAGTTGCAGAGACCCCCTCCCGCCAGGATAGAGAGTGAGCCCTGACTTGCACAGTGCTAGGGAACTAGGCAGAGGAAACTCCTGGGGCTTTGGTGCTGCTAACTAACTAAATAAGTCACTTTGTCCTGGTCAGGGTGGCTTTCTTACATGTAAAGGGGATAACTGGGCCAGACCACTAACCTATTTCCTTTTGGTGTCATCAGCCTAAGAGTCACAATTCTGTGTCCCCACATTCTAACACTACTGCATTTTAATGATGAAAGCTTTCTTCCCTTCATGTATCGCCTCTCTGATTCCTCTACACCCCCTCCACAACCCAGTCTCCATCTGCACAGGGATCAAGGCAGCTTTTTTAAAAATATAAATCATCCAGGGACTTCTCTATACTCTGAGACAAAAGTCAGACTCTCGTCCACGCCCGCAACAGTCTTGGGCAGTCTCACCCCTGCCCACTTCTCCAGCCCCATCCTCCCCTTTGGGTGCTGTGCTGGCAGAACAGTCACACTCATTTTCAAGCTCATTCCTACTTCCAAGCCTTTGAAATCCCGTTCCTTCTGCCTGCTTACCTTAAGACCGTCCCATGGCAAAGCTCTTGGGTCTTAGCCTTTGAAATGACTATTCCCTTTGCCTAGAACATGTGTCCCCTGATTTCAGGTGGTATCAATTTCTTCCTGCCTTCGAGGCCTCCACTCAAATGACCACACTGATTCAAACTGCCCTGCTCTTTGCTCATTTTCAACCTTGCTATCTTATTTTCTTCTTTGCATTTAGCACAACAGTATCATGTTTTGTTGACCAGCTATTCATTTATTTTTATAGAATATAAACTCTGTCTGAGAGAGGACACCTGGGATTGAGAACACTCACCAAATACCTGTTGAATGAATGGGAGGAGGAAGGGGAAAGTTGCCATCGATACCGAGGAGACGGCCTGGTGCCGTTAGCCGGATGCTGGCATTTTCTTGTTGCACACAATCAACTTTGCGGATCATCAACATCAGACAAGACCACTAAGCAACCACAGTGGGCCAGGACAAGAACAGACCACTCTGTAACCGAGTCTGAGCACAGACAGACTGAGCAGTGTCCACACCACGCCTTCCTGGCTCATAAGAGTGACAGCAGCTTCTCTGCTGATCACGACTGTGGCCTCGCCCTAGTCCTGCCTGTAGATAGGTGTATCAGTTTCCAGAGCATCCACCTCAGAGCTCTGCTCCACTTTCATGAACCTTCTCCCAAGGCAGTTAACAGGAGCCACTTCTACACCTTCCCTCAACCCTCTCACAAGGATGCCCACCATTCCCCGAAGTATGTTCTCCCTCCTCACAATGAGCAACAAACCCACCTTGCTCAGCTACAGGTGTGTTCCTGCTGGCTTCTGGCTGAACGACAAGGACGGGGGAAAAAGCATAATAAATAATACCTTCTTTTTCTTGAGCAACGGCTACATGCTGGACCACTGTTTCCAATTCAACAGCCTTGGAATGCAGCTGTTAGTATTATTATTCAGATTTAAAAGTTGAGGATGCTGACCTCAAATTGGAGAAGTACCCTTTCTAAAGTCTCACAGCTACTGGGAGGAATCTGCAGTTTGGACTGTGCCTTCCTGACTTCAGGTCTTGTATATTTTCTCATTCTTACAGTGTTTTCTTTATCTCCTTTTCCTTTAGAAGCTATGTCAGATGCTCTAGTCTAGTAATGCGTGATAAATACGTCTCCCCTACTAATTTCTCCTTTGAAATGATGAACATTCCTGAAGGTGTCAACCTCTGTGAACATTTGCATTTTAGATTTCTGCTCCTTCAACGTCACTGCCACAGAAAGTTTCTGGCGCAAATATACGGAATATGTTCAGCATCAGAAGAACTATTTTAAGACAACCACCCTGCCATTGGGAGGAGTACAATTGTGAAATGGAGCAAATACTTTGAAAACATAGATTTGTGAGAAAGGTAGTTCTCCATTTGGATTTTAGTAGGAGAGAGTTCATTAGCTGTCTCTATTTTGTGTTCTTGCTGTTTAAATAATGTCTCCTATCTTTTGTCTTTGAAATCTGACTAGTGAATAAATTCAACAGGTTCCCCAGAAATTAGAACTCAAGGTTGGTGGTAAATGAAAAAGACATATGTGTTTATATTAATACATATATGTAGACTTTACAGATCATTACTGAGAGTCAGCAGTGAACTGAGCCCTGGGCTAGGGGTCTCCATCAATGCCACCTTAAATGCTTTCATTTCAGATGCTTGAATTCCTAACTAAACTCATAGCAAGATAAGAAGTCAGCTATATAGACCTGGTGCCATTAGGTCCAGGCAGCCCTCAGAACTTTCAGTCCCCCTTCATCCCATGATCTGAAACTTCCATGACCTGGAAGTCCCTGCTGGAGTTGGGGTGACAGGCCTTGGGGAATATCACAGACCAAACAGTCCAGTCTTATCTGGTTCTAGAAAAGCCTTTAGGACAGGTCCCAAATGCTCTCCTCTAGGTACTTCAATATAACACCCAGGGTCTCTGGTGTGGAAATATGCTTCTTGAGCCATTACAGGGTTTTCATCAGAACATGGGCATGACCAGGTCTCTGTCATAGAGGCTGTTCTATCTGCAGGGGGAACGTGGGATGGAGGTGGGGAGGGAGGCTATAGAGAGGCTGGGGGTGGGTACCAAGGGAGTAACCAGGATGACAGAGAGATGGGAGTGTAGGAAAGACAGTCAGAAACACATATGAGAGGGCTTGTCACTGACTGGCTATCCTGGAACAAGAAAATGCATTTATATAGAGTGGATGCTCTTTATTTGATTTTTACCTTAAGTTGCATGCATGTGTGTTAAGTCATGTCAGTCGTGTCCGACTCTGTGTGACCCCATGGACTGCAGCCCACCTGGCTCCTCTGTCCATGGGATTCTCCAAGCAAGAATACTGGAGTGGGTTGCCATGCCCTCCTCCAGGGGATCTTCCTGACTCAGGGATTGAATCCACGTCTCTTTCGTCTCCTGTGTTGGCAGGCAGGTTCTTTAGCACCGAGCCGCCAGGGAAGCAAATCCCACATTCATTTCTATTCTCTAATTTTTCTGTTTCAAACACTTAACATGAGAGCTACCTTCTCACCAAAATTTTAAGTGCACATATAGTATTAACTATAGGTGCAAAGTTGAACACATATCTAAAGTTTACTCATTGTGCATAACTTAGCTTTATGCTGGTTGAGCAGCAACTCTCTATTTTCCCCTCCCCACCAGCCCCTGGGGACCACCATTCTTCTCTCTGCTTCTAGGAGTCCAGCTGTTTTAGGTATTTGATACAAGGGGCGTCATGCAGTATTTGTCCACATGTGACTGGCTAGTATCGCTTAGCGTGGTGTCATCCACGCTGCTGCATATGACAGGATTTCCTTTTTTGTTAAGGCAAAATAGTAGTCCACTGTATGTATAAACCACATTTTCTTTATCCATCCATCAGTGGACATTATAGTGCTGGTCTATTACATAGACTGTATCTAGGGTAAGTCAGAAAGATATGTGGGTCACTGGGAGAAGCCTTTATTAATCAAATATGTATAAGATGTTGCCTATTCTAAGTGCTTTATCAACATGAGTTCATTTAACATTTATTATATCTCCATGAGGTAAGAACTATTATTATCTCACCCAACTGATAAAGAAACGGAGGCACAGAAAGATTCAGTAACCTGCCCACGGTCACACAGTCAATAAATGAAAGTTGGCTTCTAGGCTTTGTGCTCTTAACCATACACACCACAGCATCTTCTTGGCGGCCAATGTCAGGATCTAATGCTCAAGAATATCCATCTACTTGTGGGAAAGGAACGGGACCCAGCATACCTCAAGGACAGCCAAGGGAAAGTTCATTTTATTGTTTTGACTTTGATTTAATTTGGTCCCAGGCATGACAATCATGAAACAGTTTCATCATCCTAGTCTCTTACACTAAAAAGAAAAAAAAAAAAAAGGCTGTTACGTTTCTGATGGAGGCTCTGATGGAGTTTTAAATATAATTATTTTAGGCCTGTTTATCCATAAGGAGCCCTACCAATGGTGCGTGATGATTTATCTCTATGGATTAAATGTCATGATGGAGGAGCTGTGGTCTAAATCATACATTCACGGCAGACCTTGAGAGACTCTGAAGGTCTTCCAGCTGCACAACAGAAAATGACCAAAATTTCCAAACTTTTCTTTTTATTATCATGTAACTGAAATTACACATGGAATACATTACTTAGTGTATCACTAATAATATGCTTTAAGGGATAGGCATGTAAAAGCCCCAAGTCTTTTCAGAGATCCAAGTTTATCAGTGCTGGTGAGTCTAACAGATTCACTAACAGACTGATGAACTCATATCAACTTAGAAAAAGCATAAAGGCTTCTGAGCCAAAGAACACAACTGAGGACTTGGTTATGTTACTATTCATTGTTCAATGCTTTTTTAAAGGATAATAAACACTACGCATGGTACATCACTATAAACCCCAACATGGAGGAACATATGCGATGAGATTGCTTCAGAATGAAATAACCAGTGAAATGGAATTTCAGACCAAGAAATTTGTAACACTCTTCCTTAAGCTTTTTCACTTGGCAATAGCCCCGTTAGTCATCTCTAGAGCAGGGCTTCTCGACCTTGGCACTATTGGCATTTGGGGCTGGATAACTCTTTCTGGTGGGGCTGCCCGTGGCACTGTAGGACACCGAGGGCCATCTCTGGATCTCTGGCCTTTGCCCACTAGCCGCCAGTAGTACACCCCAGTCACGACAACCCCAGATGCCTCCAGACTTTGTCAAGCATCCCTTGGGGAAGTGTGCAAAATCACGCCACAATAAAACCACTACTCTAGAATATGACTATTCGGTGGGACTGGCTGTGGAGGCCTATTCAGTAATGAAATGTTTCTGGGTCTATGAGACCACATGTTGATTTATTAAATAGGTATTTATCTATTTTATTTATTTTTAAAATATATTCTTTTTTAATATTCTTTTCCATTCTGGTTTATCACAGGATATTGAATATAGTTCCGTGTGCTCTACAGTAGGACCTTGGTATTATTAAACAGCCATTTATTGAGAGCCTGTTAAATGTCAGGCGACGTGCAAGAGTCAGAGGAAACTGCAAGGAGCACAATATAGTGAGCGTGGGCTACAGCTTAATAATGGGGTGAATGCTGATTCGCTTCCTTCACTATCTCTTGTAGATTTGTGACTATTTAAAAGAAACTAAAACACTAAAACAAAATATAATACTTTGCATGCAGCTGATTCACAGACGTAGGTTGACATCTCTTCATTATATGGTGCAGAAGGTTCAATCTCTTCAGTACACCTTCCACCCCATACACATATACAAATGTGAAAAAGTGAAAGTGTTAGTTGCTTAGTTTTTGTCTGACTCTTTTCAACCCCATGGACTGTAACCCGCTAGGTTCCTCTGTACATGGAATTCTCCAGGCAAGAATACTGGAGTGGGTAGCCATCTCCTTCTCCAGGGGATCTTCCTGACCCAGGGATCAAACTCAGGTCTCCTGCATTGCGGGTGGATTCTTTACCGTCTGAGCCACCAGGAAAGCCCGTACACAAATACAGTTGTATTCATTTCACACACACACCCTACTCAATAGACTGTTGAGCTGTGACAAAGAACCTCTACAGAAGACACCAAAGTTTCTTTCTGTCTCCTGTAGAAGTGTGTATGCAGGCAGTCCCGAGCTGGTTCAGTACAGTTCAGTAGGTAAGTCATAACTGACTCTTTGCAGCCCCATGGACTGCAGCACGCCAGGCTTCCCTATCCTTCACTATCTCCTGGAGCTTGTCCATTGAGTTGGTGATGCTATCCAACCATCCCATCCTCTGTCGTCCCCTTCTCTTCCTGCCCTCAATCTTTCCCAGCATTTGTTCTGACAAAATGTGGTGCAGTGAAGAAGGGAATGGCAAACCACTTCAGCTTTCTTGCCTTGAAAACCCCAGTCTGGTGAGGGCCCTGTAATAGTGGAGACATTCAGACTCTGCCTTCTTGTTCTGCCTTGTGGGCCCTCTGTTCCCTAGAAGGCTGCTTGTGGCTCACCTTCTTGCCTACTTTTCACCTAGCAGGAAGGAAAACAGGGATTAAAGAAGAATGACAAGGGAGAAGCACCAGCATCTTACAAAGGGTGTTCCCTGGAGGCGCCCACATGGCCCACTGGCCCAAACTTAGTCATAAAGGCTACATCCAGCCACAAAGGAGGCTGAGAAATGCAGTCTTGACTCCTGGCGGACACTTGCTCAGGGCTCTTTCTGTTCCTATGGAGGGAGGGAGAACAGGCTGGAAGACAATGAGCAGTGTTGACCGCAGTCCCCCAGGGGCATTTTTCCTTCCTGCATTTTCTCCTCTCCATTGATATATCAACTTCATTGAAGTTATTCAGATGCTCTTGATCTGGGATTCCATTTCATTTGATATGCTGGTAAATGTTTAACAACCACCCCTTCTCAGGCTGGGAACTGGCAGCAGGGAGACACAACCTGATTTCTAAGTTCGCCAGTTTTTGTGGTATAAATACTCCCACCATGGCTGACTGATTTCAAGCTACCAAAGTGCCTGCAGTGGTGCTGGGAAGAAACACACGCTACCAGCTCTCATGTCAGCACCTGCTGGCTTCACCACAACTGTGCTTAGAGGAAACACTCGGCACAATGTCAGGCACAAAGTAAACTCGCGATGGCTTACTTTACTAAAAAATTTAAAATATGTGACATGCTTACATCCCACTCATTCCCCATGTATTTATGGAGTGCCTACTATGTGCTGGGCTTGTTAGCCTCTTAATGGGGGTGAGATAGGGGACAAAACAGACAAGATTCCTACCTCACACAATACAGCTGGAAATATGATGAGGAAGGCAGACAACAATCAATAACCACAACAGTAAATGCAGAAGGACAAAGGCAACAAGTGTGGAGAGAGGGAGTCACGTTTTGTAAGCTGAGCATGAGTCACCTAGATCTGGAGGTAGGTTCAGAGAAGAGCACGTTGGCAGAGAGATCAGTACTAACAAAGGCCCCGGGGTGGGGTGGCGAGAGCATGGCAAGATCAAGGAAGGCCAGGGTGGACTGCAGGAGCACAGCAGAGCAGAATGAGGAGAACAGAGGAAACAGCCACTGGATCAGTCAGAGTTAGACACTAGTTTATCTTTCGGAAGCGACAAAGAGCTTTGGAGGCTTTGAAGGCAGTGCCATGGTACCAGTGTTTGGGAAAGAGACCACTCTGCACCAATAAGGACACACTGAATGGGGGCTTTATAGACGCAGGTGGTACAAGAGAGGAACAATGGCATACCCTTGGCTAGAGTGGAGGCAGTGGACACAGAGAGAATAGACACATTTTCACATGAAGGGGTGGCATTCCTAAGACTGGGGCATGAGTAAGCTCTGGGGGAAACATGGGAGAGGACTAAATGCTTTCTCACTTTGGACCCTGGATGGATGTTGGGTTTTGATTGAGTTGGGATGGAAGGAGTGGAGGAGAAATCATAAGTTAGATTTTGAGCTTGTGCACTTGGACTGCAAAGAGAACAAACCCGTCCATCCTAAAGGAAATCAACCCTGAATATCACTGGAAGGACTGTTGCTGAAGCTGAAGCTCCAATACTTTGGCCACATGATGCAAAGTGGTGACTCATTGGAAAAGACCCTGATGCTTGGAAAGATTGAAGGCAAAAGGAAAAGGGAGTGGCAGAGGAAAAGATAGCTAGATAGCATCACTGACTCAATGAACGTAAATTTGAGCAAACTCTGGGAGACAGTGGAGGACAGAGGAACCTGGTGGGCCACAGTCCATGGGGTTGGAAAGAGTCGGACACGACTTAGTGACTGAATAATAAGAACAACACTTGAGCCATTTTGTCTTTTGATGATCCTTGCGGAAAGCACCCTCATCACACCAGTGGAGAAATAAGTTCAGAGCCAAGGCCACACACCTATTGAAAGGCATGGCTGGGACTCAAACTCAGATCTTGTGATGACAAACCCTACGGTCTTTCTACCACGTAACACAAACTGTCTCTAACAGGGTCCTTCTTGAACCAGCGGCAGAATGAGTGTAGTTACTGGAAAACCTCATTAACCTGAGCGGCAAGGTGGGACCTCAGCTTATGTACAAAGAAGACTGGGCTATTAACGATGCCCCTTCAAATTGCTTTGAACAATTTCTTCTGCACTGGACTAATGAGCCCTGTCCTGCACTTCTGGGAAACCTCTCATCTTGTAAAGTAAGACCATCTGATGATGCTCTGAATATTAACCTTGAATGGAAAGAAAAATAAGCAATAGAAAAGATTGATTTTCCTTTACCCCATGCAAAGAAAACACTTTTCAATGAGCCACTAAGTGTAACTCATATTTTTAGATTGAGAGGGTTTTGTGATGAGGAAAAAAAAAATCTTTGTGAACTGTTACCAATGGCACGATGCTCAGCAATAAAGGCACTGAAACCCTCTCACCTCCTGCGTGGTTTCTGCATAAACAGGTGTGATGTGACGGGACAGTGGCTAAAGGTACCGTCAGGAATCTATATCAGCCTGTTTGCCTCATCCGTCACCAGGTCAGCTTGGCTGGATGTGGGTGGTGGGGGGACCCTTCTCTCATGCCAGGCTAACCAATCTTCTGACGTGGTGCTCCTGAGTCAAACATTTTTAGGAGAAACCACACCTGGCCTCTGAGCTAATGAAAATGGAAATGAGGAATGAAGCTAACTGCCTGTGGTAAAATTAGCAGGGTGGTGAAGAGGACCATTCACAAGCTTACTCTCCCTGGGTCAGTGTAGTTTGCTGTGTCTTCTCACATCACGAATTCTATCACATGGAAAAGAAGTCCCTACTCACATAGAAGTTGAGATAGACGTCACAGCTCTTTTATTTTCTGCTGACTTCTTGGACCCACTTCACAAGCTTAATGAGAAGGCAGGATGAGTTCTATTTCCCCCAAGTGAGGCCCCAAGATACTGGGTAACCAACTGATCGTCACATCAAATAAATGAGTCAGGACCACAGTGCAGGGGGATTCCTCCCGGGTCTGCACACTCTTCCTGCAGTAAGCTCCAGAGAGCAGGGACTTGGTTTTGCTCCTTAGTATCTGGCACACAGTAGGTGCTCAATAAGTATCTGTGGCTGATTTCTGTGTGCCTTTCCTTCCCTGTTGCATGGTGCCATGGAGAGACAAGGGGACTGGAAAGCGGAATGCCAAGGTTTCATCCAAGAGCGTGGATAAGCAATAGAACCTCTTTCGCCTTTGGTTTCTTTCCTGCAAAATGAAAATAACCCAGTCCCAACCCTGCAAAGGAGCTGTAAGGATCAAGTCAAACAGGACGATGAGAGTTTCCTTCAAACAGCACATGTTTAAGGTACTGAAAACACTCCCGTGGCCTGTTTACTCTTCCTGGTCAGATGTGCAGCCTCCAAGGCTGTGAGGGAAAGGCAGCTGCAGAGACCTGCCTGCCTGCGTCATGCAACTTTGCCATCCAGAACTTTCCTGGGGAGGGCCTTGGGGGCAGTTTGTGACATTCATATGAGCCTCAGAGTCTTCTAGGCCTTTCTTTGCCCACAGTCAGATAGGCACATGCTGGCCCCTACAGGCCAGAGCCCTCTTTGCCCTCACTCTAAAGGTTTCCTTTGGAGCTCAGTTTTTACCGCTATCTTCACAGCAGCTGTGATCAAAGCTGTGGGGTGGGGGGAGGAATCCTCCTTCACTCTTCTCTCTACCACAAGAAAATATGACCCCAATCTATCATTTGCTGGCCATTCCTCTAGGGATGTCTTTCCTAACGTTTCCCAGCCTCAGTAATCTCATCTGTGATTAGGAACCATGAGCAAACCCCTCAAGGCCGGTCGCCGGACTGAATGGAGTGCAGAGTTCTGGGCCTGGAACATTCAAGCAGTGACTGCAGCAGTGGTATTCCAGGGGCTCATTCTGACAACTAATGCTCTCTTATTCAACATGCATGGCAGCCTTGTAGACAAGACAGAGCTCCATGTGACTGGGATTCTCATTTGCTTCCAAGCTGTGTTTGCTGCAAATCATAGATTTCCAAATGAGCAACTGGATTGTACCACCCACAATCGACCATTTCTCAGCAATCAGCGCTCCACAACAGCCTGAGTGACTATCCCCTGTGGCACTTGAAAACTTCAGTTGATATCCCTTCTACTCTTGCTTCCTTCAGTCCATCTCCCAACATAGTAGCCAAAAGGATCATGTTAAAACATAGGTTAGATCACAGCCCTCTTCTGTTCAAAAGCCTCCAGTGCCTTCCCATGTAACTCAGAGTAAACCCAAAGCTCACACAAAGTTCCACAAAGACCTCCTTGGTTTGCACACCTCTGCCTTATTTCCTCTCTGCCATCGCCTCCTGCTACCATGCTTGCAGGAATAATGAAAATGACAAGCAGAGAGGACCAAGGTGGTGAAAGAACCCTGACCCATGCTTGCTTTGTGACAACTTAGTTGGTTCAGTTAAACCAACAAAGTAACAAGTGAAAGCAGTGTTTAGATTGAAATAGACAATCTAAGCATGATAAAATTTTCTCTCTCCAAGTATCTGGAACATGGAAGGGGAAACTGCTAAATAGAAATATGACTACTGGGTAGGAATATAGGAATTTCAGATCAATGTTGATAAAGAATCTTCTTACAACCTCATTTGACAATGAATGGAATGAGCTATTTGATTAGAGAGTAAATTCCCCACCACTTCAAACATTTAAGCAGAGACTGGAAAATTACGGGATAGAGAAGCAACTTTTCAAACATCAGAAGGTGGGTGCAATGGGACTACATTTAACTTCCCTTTAAATCCAGAGTCTATTATTTGTAATATTGAAAAGTAGAGAGGAAATAAGTAAGGATCAACTGCTTTAGCTTCAACAATGGTAAGCAATTCAATGTCAACAGTGAGTGCGTGTCATAGAGGAATATTGCAAAGGTGTTTTTGGTGCTTGGGCCAAGTTACTGAAGCAAAATACTAAGTTCTTGGAAAGATGAGCCTAAATTGGTCCCCTTATTCTTGGCATTCTGAGGAGAAGTTGAGGTGGGGCAGAGTGAAAAGTTGAAGACTATGTATGGTCCAGTGGAGATGTAAACGATAGTCAGTCCTATTAATAATTGTGGAAAAGGGAAGTTGCTCTAATTACCAAATGACACACTAGGCTGTTGGACAGGAAACCAGGTCACATACTTTCATTTCTTTACCGCTGCTCTTTTCTCTTTTGGATCATCTCCAAGTTTATGTATGTGTGTCTATGCTTGTGCGTGTGCGTCTGTATATTTCTCTAGTGTCTTTTAGTGTGTAATTCAATGGGTTCATTCAACAAGTATGGTGGCAGACCGGCCCGGTGCCTGGCGGGGGAATACAATGATGAACTAACATTCACCTGAAGGGGTGACTGTTTCCTTTAGGACTGGTTGTCAGAGGAGAGATTTGCAAAAGGCACCCATGCCTCATAAAGAAATTCTTTGGGTTCAACCCTAGTCAAGGAGGGGTTGAAGAGACCTGCTCTGGACTGATCATGTAAAATGGGCCTCCCTTCCATAAATGAGGCCAAGTTCTGGGTCATGAAGTGATTTCACAACACGCAGTGAGACCTTTCTGTGAGAGCTGTAGTTCTGACCTCATCTTATGGAGAGAAGTCACAGTTGACCCTGACAGCAATATCCTGTCCCACTATCAATACCAGTGTCCTAAATGATAGACTTTCCATTCTTTTCCTTCTGTAACTGTCTCACTATGCCAAGAGGAAAAGACACTTGCTCTAGGAAATATTTTGAGAGCAGGTTATCTGCGCCCTTTAAGAGGGAAGCTGGTAGAACAAATTTCTAGAATTGGTTACTAAAGATAAATGCAATGGATTTATGGTCCAGTGCTATGGTTATTTTAACAAATAAACCAAGAATGGTGGTTTAATGCATTGGAAAATAGGGAATTTTGAAACAACCGATTTACCCAGAAAACAACAGAATCAATACAGCAGATAGAATTCCCCTAAAATACAAACAAATGAATATGTGTGGCTTATCCCGCAACAAACAAAGGCAAGGAGAGACTGTCAAGCAGATGTAGAATCCTGTCTGTTTCCTTGTCTTACAGACTGATTTCTAATAGGTCTACTTATTTCTCATTCTGGCAACAAATCTTTTTGAGTGTCTTATACACCTCCTAGTTGCCAAGTGCTGAAAGTTCTGATTTTGTAGGTGAATGCTTATTTTCATGGCTCATTCAGAGTTATTTTGACAAAGCACTATAAATCATGAAATGTCATTGTCATCTCTATCCCCGGCAGAGCTTTTTTAAAAAAGTAGCCTTCTATCCTCTCATTTGACAACATAAGAAAATCTTGTCGATGAAAAAACAAACCAACAAATTAAAAAACAACCCAGAAACATATTGAAGTTAAGAAAAATCTAACTGCTGAGGTCAAACTAACAGTGACTTACGGCATGTTTCCAATGTTTTTAAAAATAAAAAGCGAATTTCTCATAACAGTCAACTGTTTTTGCTCTCTATTTTGCAGTGTTTCTCAGGCATTGAATCCCCGCAAGTCCCATGGAAGGTCATATCAAGCCCAAGAATAAAACTTATTTTTCCCCTCACAGGACAAATACGAGCAGTCGAAACGCAGCATTCTCCTTCTATTAAAATGCTGATACCTAGCCACCGAAGCATTCACATTAACCTTATAAACCTGAATGACTCCTCTCTGTGTCATGCACAAATAGAAATTTACCAGAGGCCACTTCTTTTGCAGGTTTTAGCTCAGGCCAGTGGGACTGACCAGAGGGCCAGCTTCCTGTCACCTTTCACAAGGGAAGTGACCCAGAGCTGCCAAGGCTGCCGGGTTCTCGACTGGCTCTAAGAAATCTCCATGGCCCTGAAGGGTGTGCAGAAGCATGCTTATTAATGTTATTAGAGGAACATGTTAGAGGAACATATTAGAGGAAACTCTAATGTTATTAGAGGTCCGTGTTGTTACAAATGGGCCCTGGTCAACTATGTGGAAAAGGTGTGTGTGGGGGCAGCTGACTACCCGTGCTTAACTGCACTCAGGCCTGACAAGGTGGGGGCCCTGAAGGCCCCTGCAAGCCTGCGGTGTTATCTTCTGGTGTTGCAACCTATATGAGTTTCCTATGGCTGCTGCAACAAATTGCCATAATGTTAGTGGCTTAAAAATCACCTAGATTTATGACTTTTGGGGTTTAGAGGTCTGAAATGGGTCCCGTGGGGCTAAAATTAAGGTGCCAGTGGGCCTGGCTCCTTCTGTAGGCACTAGGGCACGGCCCATAAATTGCCTTTTCCATCTTCTAGGAGCTGCCCACATCCCTTGTCTTACAGGGACATCAATCTGGAGGCCAGGGGATGTGGAGATGGTATAATCAGATGGTGTGAGCTTCAGAGACAGACTTGACCAAAGAGGGTGATAGAAGAAAGATTCTTTCAAGGGATACCCCAAGAATGTTGACCTTACCTCTTAGTTTTGAAATATCAGGGTTGAGAGGATTGGGAAAAGAACTCCACTTAAAAATAAAAACAATTTTCTCTACTGCATGTATCATTTGATTTATTATGTATATATATATTTAAACTTTGCTTATTTTCAGTCTTCTCCATAGATTACAAGCTTAATGAGTGGTTCAATGCTATATTTAAGTGCCTTTAACAGTGCTGGACAGTATTAGGTTCTTTATTTAAAAGAAAAGAAGAAAGAAAACAAGAGAAAAAGAAAGGAAAAGAAAGCAGGAAGGGAAGAAGTAAGGAAAAATGAAAGATATATGTAGATATATTTGTACACTGAAGGTTAGGGAAGGGCTGAGCTTCTCTAAAGGAGAGTAGAAAGGATGTGCTGTAGGAGATGATTGAAAACATAAGAGAGAACAGAGAATAGAGAGGATGGAGAGAAAGTTCCCAAGTCAACAGAGGAAGGGAGGGTGGGGAGAGGAATTAGTAGGAGAAGATGTTTTGGAAGGAGTTATGAGTTAAGTAAGAATTATTCTGGGAGTATGATCTAAGTTGGGACACTCTAAACTAGGCACTCTTCTCTGTGAAGCTCTGGAGCACAGGGAGCTGGCTTTATTCAGGAACTGACATCTGGCAGAGGCTAGGCATTCAGAGGGTAAGTGGCTTGTTGGCTGGGAAGAGCTGTGCACCTCCAGAGCTGGACTCTCCTTCCTGGATAGCTGAAGCCTAAGGGCCATCTTTCAAGGATATCCTGTGGCTCAGTCGAACGTTGGCTGGAACCAACATTAGATGACATCTTGGTCCCCTTCAATCCCTAAGTCTTCAAATGGCCAGAGAGACAACCTTTCCCTCCTTCCAGTTTGCTCTCCAGTTGTTTCATTCATTTTAATGACGGGGGAGCAGAATGACCTTTTGCAAATATCACCCACAGCTTGGAACTCGATTGGCAAAGAGCTGAATTGCAGCTCTGACTGGACCTGGGTCTCAGGCATGCTATGGTGTGATAGCAGATTTGAGCCACTCAGGAGGAGGAACAGCTCCATGGATTTAATTTCCCATTACTATGGCAACCTTGAGACTTTTGTTGCAGGAAAAGGTTAAATGCAACCAAGTGTTCATTAGGATGTTCTACTAATGAATCAGGCCAAATCCTTATTCGTGTGTAAATCAATGGCTGTGTGAGTATAAGGATGTAGAACAAAGAGACGGTGCACAAGCCAGGGAGAGCTAACCGGCTAATCAACCTTGGGATTAAAATTGGTCTCCGACTGATACAATGGCTTCATCTTATAACATGCATGAAATAACTATAATTGAGAGGGGAAAAAAAAATCAGACATTACATAATATTATTCTGAGAGCATTTGTCTAGGGCCAAGGATTATTTTTTATTTCTGTAAAACCATTTTTGAAAATGTTTAATTTCTTCCTTTTTATCTTTGAGTGGGCCTTAGTGATTCCTCCAAAATTAAGAAAATGGCCAAATAATATTTATATTCATTTGTCTGAATCCAGGCAATATTCCATCTGGAATTACCTCTCATGATAGCAGCTTCAAAAAGAAATAATAAGAGAGGTTTCTGAAGTGGGGGTCATGGGAGAGGGACCTTAGAAATCAAATTGGCTTGTGCAATTAGAATTAACTGACTCCAAGGATGGTTTTGTGATGGAGCTCTGGGCAATGCACATACAAAACAAATGGCTGGTACACAGGAAGTCTTCAGTCCATATTAGCTCTGGGCGAAGTTCTCATTCACGTCCGTTACCTGTGTGTGTCTAGAAGGCCAGTCATGGCATCCAACCAAGTCCTACGGTGCTTTAGCATGATGGGAAATGGCATAGGCTGCCAGGATTCACTTCCCACCCAATCCCAGTGTTCCCTGGAGCCCTAAAGATTGTCAGGGATGCCTTGGGGGACACTGGAAGAAGGGCAAAGGGACTTGTGGATTGTTCAACTCTCAATCAGAGAAATACATTTGGACCTCATATATTATTGGGGCTTCTCATGTAATCACTTATAATAAAGAATTTCACTGAGATAGATACATGGCTATGACTACAGTCTTTGCAGACAGTTATAATCATGTAGACATATCCTTGTCTTCGCAATTAGAAGGGATTCTGAAAATCAACTTAAAACATTTATTTCAGACTTTTAGACAAGGTCTATCCAGCACATGCTTTGTTTGTTTGTTTTTCTGATAGAGGAACCAGAAGTCCATTGGTGAATTACCCTCTGGGAAATCAGTTATAAAAGGTGAGAGGTCTAGGATTACTGGAAATTTCTCCTAAAGGCAGAAGATAGATTATTCAGTGATGCTGCTATTGAAAGCTTAAGGAGTGAGTTGCTTTAGGCCTTTTTTCCTCTTTGTGTTTTCATGAGAATCGAATAAAACAAGAACTTTCAATAATGACGCAGTTAAAAGCCACTCTCTTGGGTAAGCACGTACGTGTTATGTTGAAAATACCTGCAATGCTTTAGAGGCTGCCGAAAGCATACATAATTCTTAAGCCTTATAAGTGAAGAGAAGGAAACAAAAGACGTTCTTGTGGGATCCTTGTTATTTTTAGATTCAGGGTCAGTATAGCAGAAATTAAAAGAAAAATGTTTCTAATGATTTTCCAGTTTGATGTACAATTATAAATGAAAACATATATTGAAGAATAAAAAAATGAAGCTTCAGAGAATATGAATTCCTACTTGTCTAATTTATCTTTGTAATCCTAGTATCCTGCACAGTGCCAGACATATACTGGGCATTTAGGAGATAATTGCCAAATTTTCCTCCTCATTACTGTAGTCATCACCCTCATCCAATAATTCTGTGTGTCTGCTAGGTTCCAGGCACTATTCTAAGCATCTTATCTGTATTGTCACAAGTCATCCTCAGAACAGTCTTATGTGGAAAATGCCATTATTATCCTCTTTCTAAAGATGAGAAATCTAAGGCTGAAGTATCCCCAGTAACTTTCCCTTCCTCTCTCCTCCATTTCTCCCTTCTTCTTTCCACCATTTACCGAGCACGTGTTTCTAGGTACTGTTTTAGGTATGAAGACAAAGAAAGAACAAGACAGTCAAAAGTTCCTGCCCTCAGGGAGCTCATGGAATCATCGTAATGACCAAGACTGTTCAGGTAGTAAGTCACTGACTGAGGATTTGGAGCCAGAGAGTTTGAATAGTATACCAACAACACTGGAAATTATAGCCCAGTAGGATATTTTAAACTATGTCTGTGTTCTGACTGGGGTAGAAGCTCTTACTGAGAAATATAGGAAATCTGTGTTTTCTTAGAAAACCTCTATGTTGTCTCATGAGGAGATGGGTGATTGGAGGCTGACAGTCTAAAGGCCTAAAACATCTGAAAATGTGCCTTTGGGTGAGTGGAGACTGGTTTTGCCTCACTCCCTAGCACATACTCTGTACATTCTAGTGGTGACGGTTTCAATATCCCAAGCAAGATGTGTCCTGGAAAAATGTTTCTACCATCCTGGAAGTTGTCTGCCTGAGCTCTCCATGGGCCGTGTTCCCCCACTGCAGAGTGTTCAGGCCCACTCCACCAGAGTGTTACCAGGATTAGTTGAGACAGTGTCTGCTCTTGTGCCATCATTAGACCTAGGAGAGTCTCTGCGTCTGTAACTCAGATGATGATGAGTGAAGAATGCTCAGGACGCCCTCTGCTTCCCAGGCTCTCCCAGTGCCAGCACCCCGACCTTGGGGTCTGGCCTCAGGGCTGCGGACACCTGGTGAGAGGAAGGGCCGTCCTATGCCCTCTGCCCCAAGTTTAGGTTCCAGAGCAGCTCATCTAAGTCCAAAAATCTCCACTTGCTCTGTAACCTCATGGAAAATGGTGAAACCAGCTGACATCCCTTTTCTTCCCTGTCTCCCAACTGTAACCATTCTGTCACAATCACTATTTGCAGTCAGTTTGTAAAGGATTTGGCTCACACCCCCTCCACCAGCAGGTGCTCAGGAGACAGATTCACCAGCTGATCTTTGGCCATGCCTCTCAGTCCTTTCGATAATCAACTTCTTTAGGAGAAGCAAATGAGTGAGATTAAAAGTAGTCATATTAAGATGCCCTAAGGCAACAATTAGCAAATAACTTATGCTCAGTGACCAATCTCAGATACATTTTCCCCTTTCTTTTTTTTAAAAAAATATTTATTTTTAATTGGAGGATAATTGCTTTACAATATTGTGTTGGCCTCTTCCATATATCAACATGAATTAGCCATATGTATACATATGTCCCCTCCCATTTTAACCTCCCTCCCACCTCCCACTCCATCTCACCCCTCGAGATTTCCACAGAGCACCTGATTTGGGCTCTCTGAGTCATACATTTTTTCCCTTTAAATCTCTGTCTCCTGATTTTCTATTTGGGATAAAAAATATTGACACTCCTGAAATACATTAAATGATGAGGTGATCCCAGATTTGTCTGGTACCTAATTATCTCTCCAGTTTTGCATTTGCTCTCTCTGGACTCTGTTCTCTCTCTGGTTCCTATGCCATGGACAACTCACTAAACAACATTCAAATCAATGCAGCCCTACACACAATCCTTACTCAGCATTTCTAACATTTATTAATATGCAATCATGATCAACTCTTAGCTCAGTTATTCAGTGTTCCCTCCTAGGCACTAGGGAGAAACACAACGATGAACAAAACAGGTAAGACGCCTGCTTCCTTGGCAGTTACATTCCCATGGGAGGAGGTAGATGACAAATAAACAAGCAAACAGATAATACCATCACATAGATATGTGAAGAGCTGTGTAAAGAGCTAAAATGTGATGATGTTGAAGAGAATAACAAATAATTTCTTGTTTTGTGTAGCAATTAAGGTAGAAGGAAATGTAAGGCACACTCAAATGGGATACACTGAGAGACATTTATAAAGGGACTATTTATAAGTATGTAAATAGTTATATAAGATGTAGTTATATTTACTGTTCCAGCACCTGAAAGGATGGTCTGCAGAACAGAATGGAGGTGGAAGGGGAGAAGGAGAAAGGAGAGAGGGGAGAGAGAAGATGAAAGAGAAGGAGGAGGAGGAGGAGAAGGAAAGGAAAATGAGGAGGAGTAGAAAGAAGAACGAGAGGAGGAGGAGGAACAGGAGAAGAGGGAGCAGAAGGGGTAGAGGAGGAGTGGAGGAGAAGGAGAAGGCAGAGGGAGAGGCAGGCAGAGGGAGGGGAGAGAAGACCGCTGCGCAGGGGCCATGGCCTTTGCTAAGGGATGCCGCCGATACACAGAATATGCGCTAGAGGGGTCAGTGGCGACCCCCTGGGATGGAGCGGGGGGCGGGCATCTACTGATGACCTCAGTCTTACTCCTCCCTTTGGTCTCCTGCTGTTACTCTTGGTTGACTGAACACAACAGGGAGCTGGAAGGCAAAGGAGCCCCCTGATACAGGCAGACAGGCCGCCCTCCTGGAGCACACGGCAGGGCCTCCAAGGGCAGCGTGGGTCTAGAGGGAAGACATCCAGCACAGGTTGACAAGGGGGCCTGTCTGATAAGATGTCTAAACTGAGGCCCCAATGGCACGGAGGCCAGCAGGCAAACATGAGAAGGGAGAGCAGAGGGGCTTGAGGGAACACCCAGCGCAAGGGCCCTGAGCCAGGTGCATGCGGTGAGAGCAACAGAGAACCCGGGGACGCAGCGGAGCTCACCCCAGAGGGGAGGAAGATGGCTGGGGGGCTGGCCTTCTGAACCCTGGCAAAGGATTAGGATTTCGTTCTATGGGCAATGGGAAGCCCGCAAGGAGGGTCATCATCTGACTTGTGTTTTGAAGAGGACATTCTTCAGAGTGGAAAAAAGCACTGTTATTGTAGCAATCTCGATAAGGGATGATGCAACTAGGACGGCCACGCTCATACATGGGATGGGAAGAGGACAGGGTCAGGATGCATTTTGGATGGGTTGGATGTGGGACAGGGGAGAAAGTAAAGAAAGAAGGACCCCTAGGTTACAGGAGCAAGTGCTTCCGTTTATACTGAGCTGGCACTGCACTCACAATTCCTACTAGACATGCAAGTGAGATGTCATATCAGCAAATGGTTATTTGATTTTGGAGGTCAGGGCAGAAGTCAAACATTCTTTAATTCACTGATCATTTTAGCAGCACAGTGACTCAACCTTTTCCTGCTTTTCCATTTGGAAGAAAATTAATAGATCTGAAGAAGCGCTACTTTTGATCAGGCATTAGAAAAGGCTTTAAAGGATCTATCATAAGTATTCATTAATTCATGAAAGAAATTAAAATCCATTCTGTTTCAAATTATAAGCCTTGATACTGTATCAAACCAGCTGATTCATCATCTCAAACACTCTCCCAGGCCGTCACTTTTCTTCTGAAATACTGGCCCAACTTAGGATCACTGATGCTCCAGTTTACAATGACCAAAACTCCCTGAATGTCTCCTCAATGCAATAGAAATGGCCCTGGCTTTTAAGTTTCTCCAATAAAGAGAATGACTTTATGATTTCTTAAGTGAGTGTAAATATGATTTTTAGATCAATGATACAATATCTTCAAAACAAATTATTTTTACACAGTACAATATAACTTATGGAAAATAGTACTATGAACAATCCTAAGGTCCTAAAATATTTAACTGAGGAGGAAAGGGCCTCCAAACTATAATAAATTCTCAGTTAAGTAGCTCACATATAAATCCACAAAATCTACCAACTTCCCTGAATGATTGATTCTTAAAAACTAAGACTCCTACCATAAGTGAGTTATGACCTAACTTTTATGTCAGAAAAACGAGCTGAGTGCTTTTTCAGATGGTGACAGTTTTTTTAAAAATAGATTTATTTGTTTATTTGGCCGAGCCGGGTCTCTGTTGCTGCGTGGGCTCTTCTCCGGTTGTGGCGAGCGGGGACCACTCCCTAGCTGGGGTGCACGGGCTTCTCAGCGCGGTGGCTTCTCTTGTTGCAGAGAACGGGCTCTCGGGCGTGCGGCTTCAGTACTGTGGCTCTTGGCTCTAGGGCACAGGCTCAGTAGCTGTGGTGCACGGGCTTAACTGGTCTTCCTGGATCAGGGATCGAACACATGTCTCCTGCATTGGCATTTAGATTCTTTACCACTGAGCCACAGTTTTTAACAAAAAAGAAATGCCATCAATTTTAACAACTGAAATATCATGGTTGAGGATTGCCCAGACTTTGTTTACTGCTTTTATAAGAAGGTACTCTGGGTGATATTGCCTATTTTATTAGCTTATTTAAAAGAACTAACTTAAGGGAAGAAGCAGTTCAACTCTGTGAAGAACACTGATACTGTTAATGACATAGCAGTCTTTAACCCTAACCACAAAGCTGTTCTCCAACTTCCTCCTTCCTACTGCACACTAGGAAAAGAGCCCAGACAAGTCAGAGACTTCACTAGTCCCACTAGTCCCCTTTGCAGGTAGGAGTGGCTATGTGATTGATTCTGGACAATTAAAGGTTATGAAAAGTCTGCCGGAGTTTCTGAATAGCTTTTCTTTCCCCAAAGAAGCAAGCAAGCACCTTGAACCTTCCCTTCACTGTCTACTCTCACCTCATTCTCCTTCAGCGTGATCTTGATGTGTCAGGGGCCGCAGCAGCCATCTTGCCACCCTTATGCAACAAGCTGAGGATGATGACTTGGAAGGATGCCAAGCACTTACATTCTCAGTGGCATGATGAGCTGCTGAACTACCCTGAACCACCTACTTCTAGTCATTTTATGTAAATTCATTAACGATATTTATTGTTTAATCTACTGTGGACTGGATTCCTTTACTTGACGCTGTGTATCCTGAACATCAACCCTCTTCTTGATATTCATTCTTCTCTTGCCTTTCCTGATCCTGAACTCTTCTGAGCTTTTTGCTCTTCTTTGAAAGGATTTTGAACCAGTTCCTCTTCGCCCTCCCACCCCACAACATGTGTGTTTCCCCATCTTCCACATGTAGCCATTGATCTCACTTGCCTTCACATTCTTCCTTATTAATTATATCCATTCTAACAGCTTTAATTATCACCTATATGCAGGTAACTTTCAAACCTGACTTATTTCCTTAATCACAATGATATAAACCATAAAGTTTCTATCCTATTAGAAGACACGGGGTCCCGGTGGGGCCTCTTGCCAGGGCTGAAGGTGTGGCCCTTGCTGAAACACTCAGGATAACGGTGACATCTGCCATTCAGTCAACACCTAACATGTGCTGAGCTGTGTGTGTATGTTGTCATGTGAGAACCCTGAGCCATGAACAACCCTGAGAGAGAACACAGTCTCCTGACACTTCAGGGGCTGTGTCCAGGGGCCTCTTGGGAGCATAGCTTCATTGGGAGCTGTCCTGGGTGCTGAATTGCTTCTTCTCTAATCAGTGCTCATCTCTGGGCTTGAAAGCTGCTTGAGACTTCAAATAATTTTAATTTTCCAAATCTGTGTCCTACCAGATATCCTGCTCCAAATCACACATTACTTGATCTTAATTGATGCTTATCTCCTGGTGGTGTTTGGTGATGTTTTTAATCACCTGCACAGTTCCTTGATAGAGACTGTGATAGCTGGACTTCATTTCCTGAAAGTGAGGGTCAAGCTAACATTCACAGCACCTAGTTCCATGCCCTAGTCATGAGGATTTCTCTTCTATTATATATATCTTTATCCTGTCCATCTGTAGTAGGAAAATGATTGTCTTCCATTTAACTATCATTCTTTAAAACTGATGTCTAGTTAATCTACCTTTAAGATGGAATTTGAGTCATCAATTTTCTCAAGCTGGGATCTAGGTATAGAGTATTAATAGCTAAAAAAAAAACTCTTTAAATAGATTGGACTATTCAGAGAAAAGAAATTCCTGTTATTACATGGAGCTGAGTGTGCAATATAGTTTATTTGGATTGGAAGTAAAGTGTCTAATAATTTTAGGTGACTCCTCAACCTACTGGAAGAAATACTCAGAGAAAAATGCTTTTTAGAACATATATTTCTTAGCATATCACCACCATATCAGTATATCTACAGAAATGCCTTGGGGTAACTTATCAGTGAAATCACCTTATATAATTCTGTGGGTTTGGGGCAGAGTATCAGGAATGGGGTTGCATAAGTTTCCCTCTGTATAGAAAAATTGCTACAGCCATGGTCCAGTGTGATGGATAGTGCAGTGTGGTGGATGGTGCAGTTGAAAGCAGTAGTGACTGATGCCAGGAGATGATTATCAGTATCAATGGATGGTCCAAATGTACCCCTAAACTACAACATTGCTGTTCAAGCCTGGGAATGAATCCTGCCTCCATCACTTCCTCACTGTGACCTTAGACAAGACCTCAGTATCTTCACTAGTATAACAAGAATCTAAGAGGGGTTGCCTGGTCAATGTAAAGTGGTAAGTACAGTGGCTGACAGATGTTACTGACTCAACAAATATTGGGTATGTTTATTGGTAGAGTGTGACAGTAGCTCTGCTATTCCCAGTTCAGTTCAGTCACTCAGCCATGTCCAACTCTTTGCAACCCCATGGACTGCAGCATGCCAGGTCTCCCTGTCCATCATCAACTCCCAGAGTTTACGCAGACTCATGTCCATTGAGTCAGTGAAGCCATCCAACCATCTCATACTCTGTTGTCCCCTTCTTTCAATCTTCCCAGCATCAGGGTCTTTTCAAATGAGTCAGTTCTTTGCATCAGGTGGCCAAAGTATTGGAATTTCAGCTTCCACATCAGTCCTTCCAATGAATATTCAGGACTGATTTCCTTTAAGATGGACTGGTTGGATCTCCTTGTAGTCCAAGGGACTCTCAAGAATCTTCTCCAACACCACAGTTCAAAAGCATAAATTCTTTGGTGCTCAGGTTTCTTTATAGTCCAACTCTCACGTCCACACATACATGACTACTGGAAAAACCATAGCTTTGACTAGATGGAACTTTGTTGGCAAAGTAATGTCTATGCTTTTTTAATATGCTGCCTAGGTTGGTCATAACTTTTCTTCCAAGGAGCAAGCGTCTTTTAATTTCATGGCTGCCGTCACCATCTGCAGTGATTTTGGAGCCTGCCACTGTTTCCACTGTTTCCCCATCTATTTGCCATGAAGTGATGGGACCAGATGCCATGATCTTAGTTTTCTGAATGTTGAATTTTAAGCCAACTTTTTCACTCTCCTCTTTTACTTTCATCAAGAGGCTCTTCAGTTCTTCTTCACTTTCTGCCATAAGGGTGGTGTCATCTGCATATCTGAGGTTATTGATATTTCTCCTGGCAATCTTGATTCCAGCTTGTGCTTCTTCCAGCCCAGCATTTCTCATGATGTACTCTGCATATAAGTTAAATAAGCAAGGTGACAATATACAGCCTTGATGCACTGCTTTCCCAATTTGAAACCAGTCTGTTGTTCCATGTCCAGTTAGAACTGTTGCTTCCTGACCTGCATACAGATTTCTCAAGAGGCAGGTCAAGTGGTTTGGGATTCCCACCTCTTTAAGAATTTTCCACAGTTTGTTGTGGTCCACACAGTCAAAGGTTTTGGCATAGTCAATAAAGCAGAAGTAGATGTTTTTCTGGAACTCTCTTGCTTTTTCCCAGTTCAGTTGCTATCAATAAAGGACTTGGAATCCTGCCCCTGATGCCTCCTCCATCCCTGCAGGTAGGATGTGGTGCATGGTTGATACTCAGAAGGGTATCTGATCTCACACAGAAGAGACCATCATTTCTTTACTGGGTATCCAGTAATTGTTCACGCACAGAGTTAGTGGCAGAAATGACTGGTTGTTTCCAACAAGTGTTTCCCCTTTTTTTCCTTTATGGCTGTCCAGAATAAATATTTCATTTTCCAGATCTTTTGTGTCTAGTTGTAGTCATATGATTAAGTTTTGGCCAATAAAATGTGCACACAATTATAATACACAATTTCTATGTTATTCCGTTATAGGGGGGTATGCCATCCTCTTTCCTGCTCCTGCTTTCCGGGATACAGATGTTGTGGACAGCCATCATGGACCATGGGGATGGTCCATGTGCCACCACCATATGTACAACAAGATGGAAGGG
The DNA here is from genome assembly GCA_006410935.1 of Redunca redunca. Lineage (NCBI taxonomy): Eukaryota > Metazoa > Chordata > Mammalia > Artiodactyla > Bovidae > Redunca > Redunca redunca. The sequence continues at coordinate 498,207 of SJYQ01017132.1, read as the reverse complement.
AGCTGAGTTCCTACCCTACGGAGCTACCATACCAGCCCTGAACTTCCTTGCCATAGTGCTAGTCCATGAGGGAAGAGAGGAATACATCTGTGTCTCTTGAAGTTACTATTGTTTTAGGTCATGAGTAGAGTGATTGGACTTATAACTAATATTCACATGTATAAATGATTGACTTAATTGATTAATTTCCATGAGTGCCACATGTAAGTAAGGCTCAGACGTTTCATCCATCCGTCCATCCGTCCGTCCTGATCGCTGTGGCAGGCACTGGAGAACACAGTGCTGAATGCATCGCTGGCATGTCACAGATGACTCTTCGCAATCTGCTTCTGACCTTCCTTTCCAGCTGGCACTCCTACAGGGTATCCTGCCATTTCAAACAGCCGGGCATTTGCATGCACACTTTCTCTAACATGGACTGCCTCTTCTCCCAGCAAACTCCTACCTCATTCCTCAGGACAAACACCAGCTCCTGTGAAGACCTCCCCACCATCTTCTGCACCCTGCCCACAGAGAGGATTGACTGACCCTCTGTTTGTACACCTACAGCACTTTGTGTGTCCAGACTTTGTAAGGTTTTGTGTGGAGCAGGGGAAAGAGCACCCGGATTTGAATCCTAGTCCTTCCCCTATTGACAGCGAGATCAAGCAAGTTATTTAATTTTGTTTGTGTTCATTTTTCTGATATGAAGAAAGGAGGTAAAAACAAGAATTTACTTCCTGGGTTGCTGAGGAGTTAAATGACATAGCCCACACAAGCCTGAGAGCCTAGATTTAGACAGATAGTAAGATCTCAGCAGGGTGTGTCTGCTGAGCGGCCACCATCCACACGCCTGGATTTCCCTTGTCCCGGAAGTCTCCTGAGGGCAGGGACAGCAACTCAGCATCTTACTGGCATCCAGTACTTAGCACAACACCAGGCACACAACTGCCAGTGGATGCTTTCGGAATGCTCCCAACAGATGAATCAGTGAAGGATAGTTTCCTGGGCTAAAAGAAATTCAAATGGAACACATCGTGTGGCATTTCCTAGATGTGTCTGGGCTGGGTAGGTAGTAGACTTCCAAAGACGGCATGAATGAAGAACTCAATGTCATTTTAATAAACCTACATGTGGGCTCAAAAGCCTCGCCACAGGGGCAGGGGTGAGGGTGATGCGGATGGAGCTGGCCACAGGTATTACGGGAGGGAAGGGCCAGCATCCGAGAAGGACAGCTTCTGGGGAGGCCAGCGGCTGCTTCCGCACAGTGCACTTCTCTAGGGCACCGTGCGCTCTTTGCTGTTTTAGAAAACCCGTGAAGTGTGAGGAAGGCAGTCAGAAGTTGGGTGGCATCTGCAGGTATTTCACGAGTTTAGGGAAATTTCGCCACTCCTTATCAGAAGGGAAGCATCTGCTACACAGTCTCCGCATGACACCTCGTTTACCCAGTGGGCCTCGAACCCCTCAGAGAAGGACAGCAGCCTTCACAGAGAGAACGGAAAGCAGGACTCGTCTGAACTGCAGAGTCTCGTCCTGTCTGTCCGTCTTTCCTGCTGCCGCCTGGCGAGTCACACTTAACAAAGCCACAAAAGTGTCCTAGTTCTCATCGCTGTGATTCCCTCTTCTTTTTAAAACACTAATTCCCGGGAGGCAGAGATCACAGGCCAAGTTCTAATAGTACTTCCTCTTCAAAGGAGTTCTTGAACAGAATCTTGGTTTGTATAGATACAATCAAATGCCCATGACATTGGATCGAGCCCTAACTTGTGACTGGAAATCTGCTCCACTCTCTGTCTGTATTGTCCCCCTGCCCCCTGCTGCAGGGATGACCTACTGACTCACACACCGTTAGAAAGTCGGACATCTTGTTTCTTTAAGGAAAATGGAAACTCAGATGGCTATATCTTTTTTTGATTTGGGGGAAAAAAAAAACACCAATGCTTGCTACGGCTGTTGTAATCTTCCAGGATGTCTGTGCTTATTTTACGCTTTAACTTTCAGTGGGTAACACTTACTGCATACTTCCAATATGCCAGGCTAATGCTTTTCATAAAAAATTTAAAACATCCTCCCAATAATCCTATGAAGCTAGAGCTAGCACAGCCTTCCATTTTCAAGACGTGGAAAGCAGAGCCCAGAAAGGTGAGCTAACTCACTGAAGACCACACAGGCTGATCCGTGGTAAAGCCGTAGTATTTGAACCTTGGCTCCTGCCACAGAGCCCGTTTTCCTAGCCGCTATGCTCAGCTGCATGATAAAAGAAAACAAAAACAAAACTGTCTGGCAGAGTTCACAAAAGTCTTCATCAGGAAAGGCACATTTTTCCTGGGCTTTGAAGGATGTGCATAAGTTTTCCAAGTTGAGGGGTTGAGAAGGATGCTAGGGAAGGGGAGGGGAAAGTTATTATTTCTCTTTCTCTCTGCGGATGACTAGAACTATTTTACTGTGAGACAGATTTTTTTTTATTTCAGTGACACCTCAGGCTCCCCATCAAGGCAGAGAGGGATTTGCCTTTGAAGAGAGAACCCTGACTGCTTACATGCTTGGGAAAATAGGATATGTCTGCAGAGTCCAAAATCCTATCTCTGTGGCCTGTCTGCTTCAGATGCAACGTCTCTGGTGATGGGTGTAAATCACTGACTGCTACTTTAGAGTTTCTCTGGCTGCTGCAGGAATATTTAAAGTATATTTGTCTTGCCTGCTCAAGTGTTGTTTGCTGCAGCCTCTCTGCCTTAATCCTGTAAAGCTGGAGACTTTCTCCGTTTCCTTTTCTAAACAGTCCTGTGGTGTCAATGAGAAGGATGAGTTGTAAACGTGAGAGGGCAAGGGAAGTGTGACCAGAGAGGTGGTGTCACAGTAGGTGAAGCTGGAGAGGGGAGTTCAACTAGTAAGCGGTAGTAGGAACAGGATGGGGAAAAGATGGAGCAAATACTCTGGGCATCGTATGTGATGACTGGCAGGTTAAGAGAAAGGGGGCATAAAGGTGGCCTCTGGGAGGGGAGAGAAAACGAGAGGACAGCAGTCTAACAAAGAAGAAAATAACCTGACTTCAACCTTCAGTGGAGCAGGGCAGTGGAGCAGTGAAGGGAGTTAGAAGTCTGGGTCTGAAGTCAGACTGTACCAGCTGAAATCATGGCTCTGCCATTTACAGTGTTACCTTGAGAAAGCTGTGTGTCCTTGAGTTAATGAATTAACCTCTCTGGGTCTGTGTTTTCTCATCTGTAAAGTGAAAATAATAGTGGCTATCTCAGAGGATTGTTTTAAGGATAAATAGAATAATTAATGCATGTAAGCCACTTGGATGATACTCAGGAAAAGTTAGCTAATAATATTATTGATAAAAATAATTTCTAAACTTAATTAAAGCTAAAACTTCAAGACTATTTAGCATGTGCCAGGCATTGTTCCAAAGAGTTTCACATGCTATTTAGTGGAACTAATAGAAGAATCCTACAAGAAACACAAGAATCCTATAAGACAAGTATTATTTTTTACTTGTTTTGCTGATCAGGAAACTGAGGCATAGACAGGTTACACACAGCTAGTTAGTGGCAAAACAAGGATTCAAACCCAGGCACCCTGGCTCCTGCACCTGTGCTGTTTCTCACCTCTGTTTTTTTCAAGCTATTAACAGTGCTTCAAGAACATCTGTGTGAAGATGCTAATGCGAAGTTAAAAACTAAATCTGGACACTCAGCAGTGAGGTCAGAGCTTGAAGCGGTGGCAGGGATTAGTATAGATGGTTTAGTTCAAACTGTGGGATGGGATTTTCACCTGTGGAGCAAAGAAATCATTGCTCCCTGAAAGCTGGGGGATACTTATACAAGGAGGAAGGTGATCCAGAGATGGACATGGAGGTGTAGAGGAGGTGAGGCAGGGGAGAGCAGGCAGAATAAAGAATATGCTCAAGAAGATGTGATTGTTCTTGCTGCTGCTGCTGCTGCTAAGTCACTTCAGTCGTGTCCGACTCTGTGTGACTCCCACAGACGGCAGCCCACCAGGCCCCGTCCCTGGGATTCTCCAGGCAAGAACACTGGAGTGGGTTGCCATTTCCTTCTCCAATGCATGAAAGTGAAGTCGCTCAGTCGTGTCCGACCCTCAGCGACCCCATGGACTGCAGCCTTCCAGGCTCCTCCATCCATGGGATTCTCCAGGCAAGAGTACTGGAGTGGGGTGCCATTGCCTTCTCCGATGCTTGTTCTTATGGTGAGGTCGAAACAAATGAGTGGCTATTGGATTAAGCAGTTAGGACATCTTTGGAACTTTCTGGAAAGTACTTTCACTAAACCATACAGGTTGAAAATGGGTACTTGTTAAAGGAAGTGAACTGTTAGCTTTTCTGGAGTTTTCCAAGGACAAAAAGGAGAGGGCGGCAGGTGGATGAGGTGAGCAGGTGAGGCAGGGCTGCTCTGCAGATGTGCGGGAGAAGTGGTCTACGGGCTGCCTGATGAGGGGACCGTTTCTCTTCAAGGTGCACATGTTTTAGTCCTCTCGTGACTTTCCCCAAGATCATTTCACCCCGATTTCTAGTTGGGGAACATGGCTGCATTGCATAGTGAAATGTGTTCTGTTCCATTTATAAAGAAGGCTTGGCAAAGAGGTGATTAGTTGCTTGGTGAGGAATGGAAGTTGCTCTGTCTTATCATGATGTTGTCTGGAGGAGGAGTGACTGATAATAATTGGGGGGAAATTCTGTTTTTATTATGGCCTGAGGCTGTGATCACATTAAAGCTAAATACTCTTATGTGTCATTTTAAAACATCACTTGTTGTGAGATCTGAAGCCGTTTGTAGGGGACCTCTAGATGGAAGAGAATGCACATTACAAAATTTAATGGGTTTTAAAATAATTTTGGACAAAACAGAGACCAATGTTCATTGCATCACCGAGCTCTGCATTTGACTATTACAGTAACATTATGCTGAAACACTTCCAATTAAATACTGATTGTGAAACGCTGTTACAACTGCTTGATGCTATGTGTGTTAAGTTAAAAAAGCCAAATGTAGAACTGTATGTGCACAATGAAATAAAATGTCAATATATCAGACAAAGGAAAACAGTAGCTAGGTTATGATGACAGCCGTTTTTCTTTTCTTTTTTCCCCAAATGTGTCTGTGGGTTATAAAACACAGTTGCATTCCCTTTAAAAGGAGATAACATGAACTGTCACTTCTTTCATTTAAAAATTTCCACTGTTCATAGTTTGGGGGGTTTTTGAAGGCTGGAGTTCTTACTCTAGGTTCATGATGCCCTGAAATCATAAAGGCATGGCTGTGTGCAATCCAGATGGTTCTGTTTTCATCAGCTCTCAAAGGGGCCCATGACCTCACAGTGGATAAGAACTCACAGATGACAAGCAGTTAGAGCAGCCTTCGTATTCCAGTCCCGACCCCCATCTGCAGTGAGCTCATGGGTCCAGTCCCCTCCCCTGGGTTCGTCCTCCTCTGTAGAACCATAAGTACAAATGGGTGACCTGCCTCCCATTCCCCACCACTATGGTGGCCCCACCCAAATGGCTATGGTGGCAACATACGTCTGACTTCCAATAATCTGTTTGTAGACATCCTTCCAGTGTGAAAAGAGACCCATTGTTAAAGTGCATTTGGTTCTTTGTCAAGGGCTTCTGTTTGGAATGAAGTTCCAGTGACAGAGTCTTGAACGTACGACTCCACTTGCTTTCCTCTGCCTCCTTCACAAACACTCACGGAGACCCCACTCCTAGGCTGAGAGCAGTGTGATGGAGCACTGCTGGGAATTTGGACTTGGACCCCAGTTTGTCCTGACATGCTGTGTGGTCGCTGGCTTGGTCTTCTCATCTGTAACACATGGATGCCACTATTCGCTTCATGCGACTCGACATGGGGATCAAATGAGAAGTAGATGCCAGCAAGCACACAGATGCTCGGCACATGTTCGCTTCCTTCCCTGTATGTCATTTCCTTGCATTTTCACATGCTCACCCACCTGTATGTTTGAGCATCTACTAGGTATGAGACACTGTACTAGGTGCCACGGATATGAAGGGATAAAAAATGGTCTTTGTGATGTCATAGGCTTTTTGAGACATCACCTTTAAAAATAGCATGTGTTAAGTGCTAAAGGGACTGTAAATGTGTCTCAGTGTTTTATTTGCAGATGTATTCAGTCTTGCAAAAACTTGTTGAGCACTCATGCTACTGTGCTAAGTCCTATTTGGGGCCACTGATGATTTTGCTGAGAACAAGAGAGACCAAGTCTCTGCTGTCATTGGGCTCTTGACGTGGCACAGGGAGGCTGGCCGGAGACCAGGCAGTGGTTATACATCTTGGGAGCTTTTGGTTGGTGGTAAACACTACAGAGAAAACACAAGCGAGGGATATGACAGAGCGCAGCTGAGTGGGATGATAATCCAGGTAAGGTAACAAGGAAAGACCTCTGTAAGGAAGCACTGACCCCTTCAGAGGTCAGTGGGTACTTGTTTTAGATTAAAGGAGTATATTGGGCAAAGCCCCTGAGATGGGAATGAGCTTGGTACTTTTCAGCAATAGATGGTCTGGTGTGTCTGGAGGATGCTAAAGTCAGGAAGGAGTGTGAACCATCAGTCTTGTGGATAGAATTAGCATGAACCAACTGGCCTATGCATGGGGAAGAGAAAAAGGATGCTCTACCATGAACTGACTTTTGAATTTCAATATCGCATATCTGGGCAAAGACTGGAAGCATTCATAGATGGAAAGATTGGTTGGATCGTAAATGGCTGCTCCAATCCTGAGGTCCCCACACCTGTAGCCTGACATCATCAGGGTCTGGGTGGGTGCAGCAGGTAGTACTGGTGGGTACTCAACACCCCAAGAGAACTTGGCAAGAAAACAGTCGAAATTTTGGTAGTGAATTTTCCACAATTCAGTTGCTTGAATGTGATTAAATCAAACTTTCTTTGTAATATTTTTCAAAAATTTCAATGTGGAATAAAAAAAATATTCTAAGAGTAGTATATATAAATGAAGCATATTTAAAGCAACCTACAAAGACACAAAAGAAGAAAGAAGGAATATCCTATGACTGCAGCATTGCTGCTAAGTCGCTTCAGTCATGTCTGACTCTGTGCGACCCCATAGACGGCAGCCCACCAGGCTCCTCCATCCCTGGGATTCTCCAGGCAAGAACACTGGAGTGGGTTGCCATTTTCTTCTCCAATGCATGCATGTATGCTAAGTCGCTTCAGTCATGTCTGATTCTGTGCGACCCCATGGACAGCAGCCCACCTCTGTCCACGGAATTCTCTAGGCAAGAATACTGGAGTGGGTTGCCACTTCCTTCTCTGGCAGGATAGCTAGAACTCACAAAAGATCCTAACACAAAATATGGGGGTTTGTATTGCATTCAATATAGTACTTTTTTCTCCTTTCTCAAAGGCCATTAGCCAATAACCTTTACCCTCCCAAACACTGAAATTAGAGTCTGGCATTATCTGGGTCTATAGACTGTGGTCAGACACTTCAAAATGCAACATGAGTTTTCATATTTGGTTCATTTTCTGACATTTTCAGAAGATGGGAGAAAATTATAGTATAAGAGAGGAAAAAAAAAGGTTAGAAAGCAAAAAAAGCTTTCTGTTTTTCATGGATAGAAGAAATAAACAAATACCCACTCCAAACTTGGATGTAGCTTTGATTCTGTTGGTAATTTGGATAGCAATGAACTTTGTCTATTTAGAAACCCATGAAAGACAGAGAAGCTGAATTCCATTAACAACTTGGCATCTAAGTGCTCCGCTTCAGCTGATAAAACCATGTGTTCTACATGGATTGTGCTCATAATCTTATTACCCGTTAACAGGATTTGTGCTTGGAACTCCCAGGGACCCCTTCACCAACTTACTCACATGCCCATTGTCAAATGCATTTTGATAACATTGGTTCAGACAGAATATAAGACTCTAACCTGCTTAAGGAGGCTTTAAATACCTTCCAGAAACATCTCTCAACTTGTAATTTAGAAATTCTGTATTAACATATATAAGCAACCAGACACAAGTCAGGATTTAGAAGCAGCCAGTTAAACAACCTGAACTTAATGATATTCCTAGAATCAAATCCCTTCTGTCTTGTTGAGAAATGACATGGCACAGATTGTACCACTCAAGAACCTACTTCTGGGGAAAAGATGGATGACTCATTGGGCACGTGAGTCATATACAATGAAGGAGGGGGTTTCACTGCAAGAGATGTCATTTTCAAGAAGGAAATAGGCTAGAGAAATGTATGAAAGTGAAAGCCGCTCGCTCGTGTCCGACTCTTTGCTAACCCATGGACTATACCGTAGATGGAATTATCCATGTCAGAACATGGGAGTGGGTAGACTTTCCCTTCTCCAGCTGATCTTCCCAACCAAGGGATTGAACCTAGGTCTCCCACATTGCAGGTGGATTCTTTGTACCAGCTGAGAAACAAGGGAAACCCCAAGAATACTGGAGTGGGTAGCCTATTCCTTCTCCAGTAAAGCTTTGCCACCCAGGAATTGAACTGGGGTCTCCTTCATTGCAGGAAGATTCTTTACCAACTTGAGCTACCAGGGAAGCCCGTTAAGAGAAATGGATGGTGGTGATTTAGTCCTCAGGCGGCACAAGCAATGGGTAGATTACTTGACAGATCAAGGTCAATAGTGAAACTCAAGTCAGTGTTTACTGAGATCTGAGTCTAGTCACTCAGGCACCTCTAGCGTGGCTTGAGCACTTGAATCCCAAGCTGAACTAATTCCATCCCTGTACAGACTCTGTTGGTGCCCCGTCAGGTCTTATCAGTCCCTTCCTGCAGACTTCTGACTCGAAAACCTTCATTCTTTCCCTGAGGGCTTTCTTCAGATGCAGAGGAGGCCACTCTACTTAGCACCTGGCAGGCCAGGAGGACTGGGGAATTAACACCCCCCAAGTTGAGGAGCAGCCCTCAAGCAGTCACTGATGGGAACTGGTGCATAAACACCCCAGCTCCCACATTATTCTCTCTAAAGCCTTAGTTGTAAAAATTGTTTTCCAGTGTTTCCTCGTGGGATTGCACGTTAGGCATCCATGGAAGTAAATGGCTAGATAATCACCCATTATTGGTTGCTTTTCTTTTCCTGTCTTATTTCTTCACTTTCCTGATGTGAATTACATTTCTGCACCTTCAAAATAAACCAATTTCACTTGAAATTCTTGTCTCCACCAACATGGAGATGGAGACCAAGAATAAGACACTGCCTCCACACCCTTATTCAATCAAGCTACTGAAAAGCATCACTCACCCATTTTTCCCAAGTGAAACACCTGAATTATTAGCGAAGCCTTGTGTTGCTAATTTTGGCTTAGTATTTGCATTGCTCTTTCTCTTTAGCCCTGGTCCTTGCTTCCTGTTGCATGATTCCTCTATATACAGGGTGTAGATATGGGTTTATATCCATACAAGACAGCAGGAGCAGCAAGGATCACTTCTAAGTTTGCTCACTTTAACTAAATATTATCTTTAGAAAGTCCTTTTTCAAATCACAGACGCCATACTCTTTATGCCTCTTCTAAAGTTACTTAAAGTATATAGTTTGTGCGTGTGTGTGTGTGTGTGTGTGTGTGTGTGTATCTGTACTTGTGAATAGGGTTTTCAGTTTGCCAACTGAAACTGAACTATCGCACTGCAGTTCAGTCGCTCAGTCGTGTCTGACTCTTTGTGACCCCATGAATTGCAGCATACCAGGCTTCCCTGTCCATCACCATCTCCTGGAGCTTGCTCAAACTCATGTCCATTGAGTCAGTGATGCCATTCAACCAATCATCCTCTGTCATCCCCTTCTACCACCTTCAACCTTTCCCAGGATCAGGGTCTTTTCCAGTGAGTCGCTTCTTCGCATCAGGTGGCCAAAGTATTGGAGTTTCATTCTAATGATGATTGCAGTGATAATTTATAGTCACATAACTCATGAAAGAATTGTCCACGTGTCAGAAGAATGAGGCCAGGAGCATTTTCAGTTGCAAATAAGGACTCTGAAAATTGTCCCCAACTCGTGCCAGTATGCCTAGGAACAGAGGTGAAGTGATCCTTCCATTAAGATGCCAGCAAGATGGTGCTACCAGTGGAGGAGACCCAAGGAATCACTTGGAATATTGTTGGAAGAGGGCTTAGGAAAACAAAGAAATCCAGAGAAATCAAGCAGCAAATGGAAACTTTGCCCTTTTAAAATGCCATGCATAGTCAATTATGTATTTGTGAGTCAATTATGCATTTGTAAGTCAATTACAAAAAGAAAACAGATGAGTTTTAAGACTTCTTATGTGCAGTGCTGGAAAGGGCTTCAATTTAGGAGAACAATAATTTTAAAAAATGGTCTGGGTCAAATGAGAAGGGAAGGCTTCCAAAATGCCTTCTGGGGATTAAATTAAAAATGAGTAAACTAATTTTATTTGCAGCTTAAATAAAACTCCCCTGAATTGCTTAATGGGCACCTACCTCCTTAGGTACATTCTAGAGAAAACCCAATTTGCAATTATAGGCTAAGGAGATTAATGAATCACTATACTTTATTTGTATTAGAACTAGTGATTAGAAGAATTTTTTTTTTTTTTTGAGTTAGTTTCAAAGTAAGCTAGCTAGAAAAAGTGGTGGTGGTGGTTTAGTTGCTAAATCATAACCAACTCTTGTGACTCGGTGGACTGTAGCCCGTCAGGCTCCTCTGTCCATGGGATTTTCCAGGCAAGAATATTGGAATGGGTTGCCGTCTTCCCTACCCAGGGATCAAACCCAAGTCTCTTGCATCTCCTGCATTGGCAGGTGAGTTTTTTTTTTTTACCACTAGCACCCACCTGGTAAGTCCCTAAGTTAAGGTTTAGGAGAATGACTAAAGAGTCTTCAGCTAGAAAAAAGAGAGTTGGCACTTAACTTTGGCTTCCCCTTGAGCTGAGTCTGGGACAAGACTTTGAGAGCAGGCGGCTTATTTGGGGAGTTAAATTCAGGAAGCAGGAGTGAGGGTTCAGAGGAAGATAAGGAAGGAAAGAAGTCTATAGACATGTGTTACCGAGCTGGGTACCACATGGGGAATGGCCCCAGTCCCAAAGGGCACCACCAAGAAAGCAGGTAGAGTTAGTCTCAGAACTTCCCTTCCATAGATGGGGCTGGACACCGACCCCCCCAACCCCTGTCCCTGACTAGCTTGCAGCTACCTCTGGAGATACTAACTCTACACATTCTAAGCTGTCCCTTACTGGTATGCAATACCCTTGGCTTTGGAAGAGGATTTGATGCTGGTGTGGAGGGTGGGGAGACCACTGGAGCTGCAGCTGAGATCCAGGAGGGCTGAGGGCTCCATGTCTTTTTTAGTTGTAACTAAGCAGATATATTGCCTCCTGTTGAGAGGGAAGCCAAGAGGGTCACAATGTGACCCACCACACACAGCCTCTACCTCCTAGGTCCTTGTAAACATAACTTAGGGAAAGACCTGGGCCAGTGAAAAGCCAGGTAACAAGGTGCTATATTAGTAAAGAATAACTGAGTCTACGTGCAGAGTATGGCCCTTAAGCAAATGAAAATGAATATTTGTTAGATTATCTGTTTCCTATGGCTACTGTAACAAGTGACCCCGAACTCAGTGGCTTAAAACAATACAAATTTACTCCCTAATAGTTGTGGAGTCCAGAATTCTGCAGTGGTTCCAGGGAGCTGCATTCTTTCCTGCAGGCTCAAGAGGAGAATCTGTTTCCTTGTCTTTCGCAGCTTCTAAGAGACCACTGGCATTCATTGGCACTTGATCCCCTTTCTACATGTTTAAACTTTTTATTTTAAATTAAAATATAATTAATTTACAACGTTGTGTTAGTTTTAGAGGTAGAGCAAAGTGATTCAGTCATATATTCTTTTTTCAGATTCTTTCCCATTATAGGCGATTGTAAGATACTGAATAGTTTCCTGCACTGTCCTTGTTGGTTATCTGTTTCATACAGAGCAGTACATGTCTGTTAATTCCAAACTCCTAATGTATCACTGCTTGCCCTTTCCTCTTTGGTAAACAAAATTTCTTTTCTGACTCTGTGAGTCTGTTTCTGTTTTGTAAATAAGTGCCTTGGTATCAGCTCTTTTAGATTCACATGTGAGTGATATCATACGCGGCTTGTCTTTTTCTTTCTGATTTGATTCACTTAGTGTGATGATCTCTAAGTCCATCCCTGTTGCTGCAATTGGCATTATTTCATTCTTCTGCTGTATATATGTACCACATCTTCTTTATCCATTCATCTGTCTATGGACATTAATCCTTCCTCCGTTTTTAAGACCAGCAGCACAGAACCTTCTTCCCTCTCTGAACACCCGCATCTCTCTTAATAAGCGATCACACTGGGATCATGAGGATAACCTCTCTAAATCAAGCTCCTTAACCTAATCATGCCTTCACAGTCCTCCTTACCATCTAGGGTAACATCCTCACAGGTTTCTGGGACTGGGGTGCACGCATCTTGGTGGGGTTGAGGTGGGGGACTTTGCTTACCCTACACAGCTAGTATATCTCTATTCTTTTTTTTCTGGAAGAATACACAAGGCACTTACTGTTAATATAGTTGTTTCAGGGGACAAGGATCAGGGCTGGAGAAGAGGAAAGCAGAGTCTGACTTTTCATATTGTGCTGTGGCCTGGCCCCTTCCCCTTCTTAGTTTTTACCATCTGCATCTATTTCCTTTTGCTAAAAGAAAAATGTTAACTTGCTGGATTCTGGGGTTATGGGCTACTTTGTTTTCTGCTGTAGACATTTCTGTATCATAAAAACAACAGCCTTACCGATGTTTCTAAAAATTACGGTTCATCCGTAAAATGAACTACCACGTAAGCATTAAAGAGAATGAGGAAGATCCATACACAGCCCCCAAAAGGAAGGGGTTGGTGGAAACGTAGGATGCAGAACTGGCTCTAGAGAAGGCTTTTATCACTGGGAAAACACTGCAAAAGGGATATGTATGTCTGTCTCTAAACAAAGATTGCAGGGAACACACACAATACACCACAGCTGCCCTGGGGAGGAGGACTGAGGAGGATTTTGGCACAAGACTTTTCACTGTCTGCTCCTGTGAGATATTTGATGTGTGCATGTAAAACACTACATACACGCGTTTTACCATGCTCATGTCAACGATCCTATACTGGAAGAAAGGAGTGAGTGATGCATTCAGAAAAGCCTAACCCCACCTACACCAAGCTCTTCTAGCCCAGACTCCCCGTGTTGACTAAGCATTTCATGTGGATCGTGAATTCTACTGATTAAGAATGGATAAATGGATTAGTGTTTGGGGTGGGGGAAGTAAGAAATAAGACCAAGCACCAAGACTAAAACAGAATTGAAATCCAAGATGGAGTCTTTAGGGTGGCTTTCTGTTGCTATCGTCAGTGAAGGAATCAATTGGCTTTCAGTAGCCCAGCCAGAGATGCCAGACGTTCTAAAATTGGAAGGACAGTCCCTCAATAAAGAATTATCCCATTTTGAACTTTATTCTCAAGGTCCCATTCAGCATTCATGTAGGCAAAAAAAAAAAAAAAAGTGGAGAAAACTCTGAAAGTGTTAGTTGCTCAGTTGTGTCCAGCTTTTTGCAACCCCATGGTCTGTAGCCTGCCAGGCTCCTCTGTCCATGGAATTCTTCAGGCAAGAATACTGGAGTGGGTCGTCATTCCCTTCTCCAGGGGGTCTTTCCAAACTGAAAGCTTCTGTGTAATTCTCTGAGTAAAGGACCTACTGTACGTAAACAGAGGGCCTTTTGTGTGATTTTAATCTACCCTGTTTCATCTTTATGCTCCTGTGTACCTCCGTTTTTCCAGGATCTTGCCTACAGAATAGATTCTTAGTCCTCTTGCTTCTCCCAAATCCAATCTGATTCATTGCAAATAGGTGTAAACATCTGACTAAATCATTTTATCTTCCCCTGTAGTCATGTCTATTTGTATTTTAAACATACATTATTTACTGTAAATTACTTCCCTTTTATTTCTCCTTTATAACAGTATTAGAGTCATGGCATAATACTGAGAATTGTTTCCAAATCCCATGTGTCAGTAGTAATGTTATCTATGGATTTCATTTTGGGAGAAGAAAGGAACATTGAGATGCTCTTTACCAAGGGGTTCAAAGTTAGATGTCTTTGGGAGCCAGGTGGGCCTGTGTGAGGTGACCTGGGAATGATACTACCGGTTGTGGACGCCCTACTCCACCCCAAAGTACCCAAGTTTACAAAGTGTTTAAAGACTGCTGGGCAAACCAAATGTGGCAGCTCTTCACCTCGACCAAGGACTCCCAGGTAGACCTCCATTCAAGAAAACGATGAGCCACTGAAAACCAGGGGATGACCAGAACAGTTCCTGCTTTGCTAATCTGTCTTGAAGCAGTTTTTCTCCAAAGCATTCACCTCATGGAGCACACCTCAGCTTTTCATTCTTGGAAGACATTTCATTATAACAAAATGGGGCTAAACTCTACTGTTAGCAATTGCGTTTATGTGGTTGCTAGGTAACCAATTTGCCCCTTGGGTTTTAGAAGCAGCTGAGGGCACCAAATGTCACACTGTAAATCAGATTGGCAAAGGGAGCACAGACATGCTTAAGAAGGGGTGTCCTCCCAAAGGGCAGATTGTAACTGGCTATTGGTGAGATTAAAATATTAGGATCTAAATTGAATTTAAACATTTGGACACACAAACAAGGAGAAGGGCATATATTATATCTAAGTTTAAAGGGAATGGGGTAAAAAAAGAAAATATAGTCTTGTTTAATATAGTCTTTTCCTTCTCCAGCAGATCTTCCCGACCCAGGGATCGAACCCAGGTCTCCCGCATTGTAGACAGAGACTTTACTGTCTGAGCCACCAGGGAAGTCCTCTTAAGTTAGGTAGTATAATTTAATTCAGAGAAGACTAAGACCCAAATTGCTTATTAACTTATTAACCCTTCATGTCATTATCAGTGACAGTGACAGATGTGACTTCCGACTTCCTGCTGGCTTTTATGTGTCAACCACAATGCTGATGCTTGGCTTGCATCACAGCACCTGAGTGGCACCAGTCTACGTGGCGGTCAGTGTCTTGGCTTCCTAAGTGAGAAAAACTCGGTGCAGGAGCCAGCCCGAGTTCACCATCAGATCATGATAAACAGGCCATGCTTCCTGGAGAGCATTACTGGGTTAGGTGTATTTTAGCTGCAGCAAAAGGAGCTGGTCTGTAGTATTTCTGTGGATTGATACCCGGTGGAGTTAAGGCATCCTAGATAATCACGCCCCCCCGGTGCAGTGACATGCCAGTGGCAGCTCTTTTGAGGGCAGGTCACTATTCTCTGCCCTGTTGTACAACTTATCGATAATTGGTGAGGATGAGCTTGTGTAAGACACAAAATGGAGAGGTGGTAGAACATATGGGTCAATAGGAGGCATTCTGGGAGACAGACGTTTCAGCTGAATGGATAATAACAAAAATACCAGTGATAACAATGATGATAGTAGTGGGGTAGTTTATAGCATCAACGTTCACAGTAACCCTCAGGGTGGGAGAAAACCAAAAATTTGTTCTCAAACATCTGTGTGTGCTATGAGGAAACATACAACAACAAGAAAAAATGATAGCAGCATTCACATTCTTGGACCTCCCTCTCTTCTTTTTTTAAAAAGTCATTCCTTAGATGGCCCCTGGAGGGCCAGGACTCCTCAAGATCTTAAGCGCTGGAATCAGGTTGGGTTCAGACTTGAGCTCTACTACATAACCATGTGACTAGTAAAATTTCTGAACCTCTGTGTGCCTCTGTTTTTCTAATCCCTAAAATGGGAATGTTATTAGTGTATGTATTTCATGGGATTGTTGTGAGGAGATCATTTGTCTAAAGAATTTAGTGTAATTACTACCATCATCAGTCCCAGGAATGATGGTAATAGACTGGCTTATAGTACCAACATTTCAAATCATCTCAGGAGGCTTGAGTGGATCTCAAGTGAAGGCCACCAGTCATGCAAGGCAACACGGGCAATTTGTGGGCCAAATGGAAAGGTTAGGGACTTATGGGACCCAACTCATACCCAATTCAAGTCACTATCTCGTATCTACCTACAAATCTATGTTTTCAGGGGCCTATTAGTGCCTCACTGTGGTGAAGCATCAAAGGATAGATAACATCACAGGTATGGGATGGCTTGTACATCTTTGAAGCAGTGGGGAAGACACAGATTGACAAGGGATACATTAGTTTATGAGGCTCTATTCACATGGCAACTGTCCCCCCTGGGAGCATCATTTACAGAATTGACATCATAACTGGTGCCCTGGTGTTGGGCCATCTGATACCCCTCCCAGCTCACAGCCTACAGGTCAAGAGATGAGAAGCCTGCCTAAGAAAGCAAACTCCCTGCATCTGAATGCCAGAAAACCAAACACTCCCTCTCCAATATCTGTGTTCACTGTGAGGAAATTACAACAAGAAAAAGGGCCACCATGCAGACATTCCTGGATCGATTTCTTTAAAAGTCATTCCTTTTGCAGCTGTGAAGGGGGTCCCAAGATGCACTCTAAGTTTTCTCAACTATCTGTTAATCCTTTCCAAAGAAACCCTTCTGAATTCTCCCGGCCTGAGGATGCTCCTTCCCTTCTGATTTCTTGCAGGATCTCAAGGCGGGCATTATAAGGAAGCAATTGAGAACACAGATGTTGCCTTTAGGCAGCACACAATCATAGGGAATTAATAAGGTGCTGTATCACATACTATATTTTGGGCATTTGTTCATATTTATATCCTTTATATAAACAATCCTCATTTGTTTGTTCATTCTTCAACAATGGCTATTTATTTGAATGCCTACTAGGTGCCAGGCACTATTCTAGGTAAAAGGGGATAGAAAGGTGAGGACAAACCAACAGAGTCCCTGCAATTGGAGCCTGGAGTCCAGTGGAAGAGACATAACACTAATTAATTTTACTCAAAGAAAAGCTTTAATACAAACTGAAAGTAGGGCTGGGAAGCATAGAACTTTCTTATTAGCATAAAAGGGGATCACCTCTAGAGTGTTACTAGAAGGTGTATTTCAAATTAAAAGGATAAGTAAGTAGCCAAAGGGCTGTACGTGGGGGTGTGTGGGACTAGAAGGGATTTGCACATTTGATTAACTACAACAACAGTCTTTTCAACCCATCATTGATAATCAGACCATTGGTTCCATTATCAGATTTATATGGGATGTTTCAGTTATCTTTTGTGTAACAAACTATCCTACAGCTTAGTTCAGTTCAGTCGCTCAGTCGTGTCTGACTCTTTGCGACCCCATGGATCACAGCACGCCAGGCCTCCCTGTCCATCACCATCTCCCGGAGTTCACTCAGACTCACGTCCATTGAGTCCATGATGCCATCCAGCCATCTCATCCTGGGTCGTCCCCTTCTCCTCCTGCCCCCAATCTCTCCCAGCATCAGAGTCTTTTCCAATGAGTCAACTCTTCGCATGAGGTGTTCAAAGTACCGGAGCTTCAGCTTTAGCATCATTCCTTCCAAAGAACACCCAGGGCTGATCTCCTTCAGAATGGACTGGTTGGATCTCCTTGCAGTCCAAGGGACCCTCAAGAGTCTTCTCCAACACTACAGTTCAAAAGCATCAATTCTTTGGCACTAAGCCTTCTTCACAGTCCAACTCTCCCATCCATACATGACCACAGGAAAAACCATAGCCTTGACTAGACGGACCTTAGTCGGCAAAGTAATGTCTCTGCTTTTGAATATAGTATCTAGGNTGGAGAATTTTGAGCATTACTTTACTAGCATGTGAGATGAGTGCAATTGTGTGGTAGTTTGAGCATTCTTTGGCATTGCCTTTCTTTGGAATTGGAATGAAAACTGACCTTTTCCAGTCCTGTGGCCCCTGCTGAGTTTTCCAAACTTGCTGGCATATTGAGTGCAGCACTTTCACAGCATCATTTTTTAGGATTTGAAACAGCTCAACTGGAATTCCATCACCTCCACTAGCTTTGTTCATAGTGATGCATTCTAAGGCCCACTTGACTTCACTTTCCAAGATGTCTGGCTCTAGATTAGTGATCACATCATCATGATTACCTGGGTCGTGAAGTTCTTTCTTGTACAGTTCTTCCATGTATCCTACAGCCTGGATGATAACAAAGGCTCAAGATGATAACAAGCCTTGTAATTACTTTCTAGGGTTTCTGTGGTTCAGAAATCCAGAAAGAGCTCAGCTGGATTGGTTCTAGGGTTCTGGCTTGGGGTCTTGGGGGCAGCTGGAGGATGGATGCAGCCAGGGTGGTGGGGTGGGGACTGGCTGGCCTAGGACCAGTTTCTTGCTTTCTCCATGTAGTCTCAGGGTTTCTCCATGTGGTCTCTGTGTGGGCTAGCTTGGGCTTCCAAACAGCATGGTGGCCCCAGTGTGGAAGGACAACAAAACTAAGATTCCCAGGGAACAAAGTGAAAGCTGCTTGGCCTTTTACAACCTTGTTTCAGAAGTCATCTCTGCATTTTACTGTGCACAAGTGAGCCCCTAGTCCACTTAGACCCAAGAAGATACGATAAAGTCCCCATAACCATGAAAGGAGTATCAAGGTCACATTGCAGAAGACTATATGAGATAGTAGATACTGTGGTCATCTTTGTAAAATGCAATACATGGGAGAAGCCAAATTCACATATTTTGGGCTAGAATTCTTAAGAACTAGCTTTAGTACAGAGATTTCCACACATTAGCTATACTTGGTATTTATTCTCCACCTCATCATTATAGAGAAAACGCATTTCAAAACACTTGACAGTTTACAAAGTGCTCTTAATTGATCATCATAATAAACTTGCTAATTATTAAGACAAAATATTATCACCCACACTGTTTAGACAAGAGAAAAAGACCCAACTTTTCACTAACAAAAAAGGATCTGAATCCAGAATTAAATGTTCTTTCTTCAGAAACACAACATTTTTCTGAAATATGCCACGGCAAAGAAAATCACTGTGTACAGTCTGATGATCCTCGTATACTTTTTAGGGTACAAAGCACTTGAACAGTCTGTGCCTTTGAATGTTAGCAGCATCATTTATATGAGAATATGAAAAGCCATTGTTTTAAATAGCATCCATTATAGACCAAATAGAAAGACTATTTCCAAATTGCTTCCAACATTTTTTGTACTATCTTCTACAAATAATTAAGGGTTAGCAACTTAAAAATTAATTCCAGTGGTAGAACTATGCATCCTGCTTAATGGATACCATAAATCAATCCCAAGAGATAAAATCTATTTTAAGTACTCTAAAGAAAAGGTGCTATTTCAAAGAAGGCATTGTATTATTTCTCTCTCTTTTCAAATAGCAGCCCAGCCCTCATATTCCAACCTCTGAGCTCCTTACAGCATCAATGGTGAACGTGTTAAAAATGCAAAAAATGTGACTTTTTTCCAAGATTCATTCCAGGCCTGCTGTAGTGGGCTGAAGAATGACAGCTTCCTAAAAGCTATGCGAGGTCCTAATCCCTGCAATCTGTGAATGCACCTTATTTTAAAAATGGGTCATTGCAGGTTTAATCAAGGTAAGTATCTCAAAAAGAGATCATCCTGGATTATCAAGGTAGACCCTAAATTCAGGGCAAGTGTCCTTATAAGAGAAAAGCAGAGGGAGATTTGAGACAGAGAGAGGTCTATGTAGAGATGGAGGCAGAGTCTTCAGTGATGAAGCCATGAGCCACGGCAGCCTTGGAGACACCAAAGGCTGGAAGAGGCAGGAGACACCAAAGGCTGGAAGAGGCTTCCCTGGAGCCTCTGGAGGGAGTGCGGCCCTGCCTACACCTTGATTTTGGATTTCTGGCTTCCAGAACTGTTAGGGAGTAAATTCCTGTTGTTTTAAACCACCAGCTTTATGGCGAATTTGTTATGGCAGCCCTAAGAAATGAATACCTAGGGAGTAAGAGGCCAGGTAGTGGGCCCCACATTAAGTATTTCAGCAAGCCTACTGGTGACTGTGGTGCTCGCTCAAGGTTGAAAACCACCTGTCACAGTTGAGAACCGCTGATTCATTGAATAAATGCCTCTACATGTGACTGGCTAAAGGCGTGGACACTTTTTTCCCTGCATGACAGCAGAGGCCTTTCTCAATCTGTGCAGAGACCAAGGGTGGACGTTGAGCACCTGGGGTAAAGCTGGAGTCTCAGAAGGGAGGTGAACTGCTCTGGGTTAGTTCTCGAAGGCTTCCTTTTTGGGGGCTTGTCTCATTTACAACAAAGATTTCTTTCACTCTGAAGACGGACAGGGCAAAGTGCCAGGCACTGCAGTTATAGGCAGGTATAATACTTTACTCTTACCATTAAGAGTTCTGCCATCTCATTGGAGAAACAGGATAAGAAGATATAAAGATAAACAATTCCATCTCCAGCTTCATATGGGCATAATGTCTTTGAAACACCTCTCATAACTTATCAAATAAGCAACTCTTCAGGCTACAAGTGTATCTCTAACTGAATTCCTCCTAAGCACTGGGGTGGTATTAAATCAACACTGCCGTGCTCTCATTTCTAAAATACTAGATGCTGTTTCCCAATGAATAATGCATCCTGATTCTCTCCCATGCTCTCATTCCTTACAGATTAGTTTGCATATCAAGAACAACTAGACTTTCTAAAAGCCACATCAGAGCAGAAGAATGTTTGCTTGTGGATACACTTTCTAGTGTGTATTTTTTTTTCAAATTCGAGCGTTTGAGGGGACCCTGAGAGGAATCAAGACAGATCACAGCCTGTGAAAGAACACACGTCGGCTGATGAGAAGTGACCCTGCCGTTGAGGGAAGGGCTGAGCTTCTTGACTGGTTAAAATTCAGGACGAAGGTGCTTCACCAGCTGTATCTCTTTAAGCAAAGTGACACTTGTACCACTGTGATCCCCAGAGTTCCTTGGAGACACACAACCTCCTGGGAGAGGCGTGCCCTGGGAAGAAGGAGGGGGTGCCCATGGCCATGAAGGGATGTGCTAGGGGATACGACTGGGAGACTATGAACAAATGGCACCCCAAGGCTGGCACCCCAGCATAGCATCAAGGCTCAGGCGTCAGACACCAGGCCGCTCGGACTCTGAGCCCTGCCTCTCCAGCCACTGGCTGTGTGACACTCAGAGAGCTTCAGTTTCCTCATGGGGCAATAATAGGGGCAACCTCTAAAGGCCATAGTAAGGACTAGTCAAAACACAGAACATCCTAATAACAAAGTCTGGCAGTCCGTCTATGTCATTTCTTTTCTTCCTCTCCTCCGCCTCCACCATCCTCCACTCATCATCACCACCACTGCCTCTTCTCCATCACCATCATCACTCATGGTGTGACTCATCTCAAGAGCCTCCCCGTACACGACCAGCACACCTCTCACTTTGCCAGCAGCTGAGGATTAGAGAGAGCTCACCTGAAGCCCCTAAGAAAGGGCTTGACTCTTCACAGACACTCAATGAAAAGTGCTGCTGTGATTAAAAAAGTAACTATGACCTGACACAGAGGAGGTGGGTTTGAAGGGAGGAGATGAGCAAAACAGCAGAGGCAGAAGGGACCTGGGCTCCTTCTGCGTCTCCTGAAGATGACAGGAGGGAATTAGCTGGCATGTGACAGATGAAGATCATTGGTCCACCTACGC
This sequence comes from Redunca redunca, assembly GCA_006410935.1. Taxonomy (NCBI): domain Eukaryota; kingdom Metazoa; phylum Chordata; class Mammalia; order Artiodactyla; family Bovidae; genus Redunca; species Redunca redunca. The sequence goes on along the minus strand of SJYQ01017132.1, from coordinate 476,617 downwards.
CATAACCAGACACTGCACGCAGTGTTTATCCTTCTTGCTGTGGTCCAGTGAGGTAGAGAATGGATCACCCCATTTTACAGATCAGGAAACGGATGTTCAAAATGGTAATACTGGGAATTCCCTGGCGCTCCTGTGGTTAGGACTGTGCTTTCACTGCCGAGGGCCTGGGTTTGATCCCTAGTCAGGGAACGAAGATCCCACAAGTCATGTAGTGCAGCCAAACAAAACAAATTTGGCTGATTAAATTAATAATCTATTACTTAATCTGTTAGTTTTCCATGTGGAAACCATTTGGAATTCTTGTTCCAGCTGACTTCAACTTTTAATAACAAGATTCCTACTTTTTTGCATCAACAGCTGCAGCCTGCTAGTACTACTGACATAGGACTATATGCTGTCATCTTTGAACAGTGATGGGGCTGAAAGGAAACTCTGGGAGGACCCTCTGCCCCACCCTTCAATGTGGGAGGGCTAGGGAGAGGGTCTTCCAGAAGAGGAAACCATCACACCCTAACTCACACCCAAGCCTTCAGGAGGTCAAGCTTTGCAGCTGTTGGTACTGTCAGGGGAAGGAAGTCACTCTGAAAGAAAGTAACTTCTAACTATCAAACCTTCCAGGTGTCGCTGCTGGAGGGGGTGGCGATATACCTGCCATGCAGAACTTGGGTCTCTAGCTGGTTGTCGGGGTCATGGGCATTTGATGTTCTTTGACTTTTTCTCTCATGGCATGCATACAATTCATCAGCAAATCTGGCAGCTCTGCCTCCCAAATACATGCAGAACCGCCCCGTCACTCACCACCACCATGGCGCCTGCCCTGGCTGGATTTACCAGTCTGCCCAATAGCCTCCTCACTGTTCCCTTACATTTTCCTCCACTTCAGTCTCTTTCTCAGACCCCAGCCAGGGAGGCCCTACAAACTCACAGTCAGGCTGTGGCACTGTGCTGCTCGGAGTCCTCACTGGCTCGCCTTTCTGTGTGAGTAAACCTGGCTCCTTACAATGCCTTATGGATGGAGAGCATCTGCTCCCCTGACTTCTCCCAGATACCTCCACTCCACCGTCCCTGCCTTCTTATAGTCCCTCTCCAACAAGCCAGCATGCCCATGCCTCAGGACCTTTGCGCAAACCACTTCCTCCGTCTGGAATGCTCTTCCTCCAGTGACAGATGTCACTGACCCCTTTCAGGCTGTGCTCATGTCCTGCTTGCCCAAAACACCCTCCTTGACTACTCTGTTGAAAATGTCCCACTGCTGTCCTTACACCAGCATCATGCACCCATTTTCAGGCTGGTTTTCTCTTGAACTCTCATCACCTAATATACTCCACATCTTATTTGCTGTTGTTGTTTAGTTGCTAAGTTGTCTCTGAGTTTCTGTGATCCCAGGGACTGTAGCCCACCAGGCTCCTCTGTCTGTGGGATTTTTCAGGCAAGAGTGGGTTACCATTCCCTCCTCCAGGGAATCTTCCTGACCCAGGGATGGAACCCATGTCTTATACACTGTCAGGCAGATTCTTTACCACTGCTGCTGCTGCTAAGTTGCTTCAGTCATGTCTGACTCTGGGCGACTCCATAGACGGCAGCCCACCAGGCTCCCCCGTCCCTGGGATTCTCCAGGCAAGAACACTGGAGTGGGTTGCCATTTCCTTCTCCAGTGCAGGAAAGTGGAAAGTGAAAGTGAACTCGCTGTCGTGTCTGACTCTTAGCGATCCCATGGACTGCAGCCCACCAGGCTCCTCCGTCCATGGGATTTTCCAGGCAAGAGTACTGGAGTGGGGTGCCATTGTCGCTGAGCCACCAGCAAGGATGACATCTTCTTATATACCTTGTTTATTGTTTGTCTTCTTCCACTAGAGGGAGACCTCTACTCCATGAGGTCTGAAGCCCAGCATTAACACGTATTTGCTGAATGAATGAATGCGGACATTCAGCATGATGCCTGGACTTGAGGGGAGACATCACTGCTGTCACAGGCTTGCACCCTCTCCACATAAAACTCTGGGCCAGGGGACAGTGGCCTAGCAGCACCCTGGTTCCCAGTGGATGTAGCATTCCAGTGAACATGAACCTTGCCTCCGAGTCACAGCGTCTGGCAGCGGCTCCTAGCAGGAACCCCGGGCAGGATTCTCATGCCACGTCCAGAAAAAGAATTGCTTTGGCTCAGTCCTGAGCCCATCATTCATCATCATCGTAAACCAGCATGTGTGCTTGGAAAGTTACCCCAGCAGTAACTGCGTGTTCCCACAGGCCCTCTCCAAGGCGAGGATAATATTCCCATGAGAACACTTCCTTTCCCAGACTACAGGAGCCAGTGCAGAGCCAAGTGCTCTTGCCCACCCAGAGGCAGCGTTTCCATGGGCACCACTAGCCGTCAGCTTAGCACCAGCTCTGGATGACCTGTCTCAGGAAACACCACCAGGTGTATCCCTGGGGTCACACTTTCAGTTTCTGTGACACTCTGATTTTGCCTTATGTCCTATAGATGTATTTTGTTTTCTAGTTGGAATGTTCTCTGGCTCTTGAAAGGGTTGTGGGCCAGGCCTGGGCACCACTTTCCATCCAGGCCGGCCAGGGATCATTTCTCCACCTTTCCGTGACCCAGATGTCCTCCCGTCCTCAAGGGCCAACTCCAGCCTCCCTCCTTCTAGAAGCTTTCTCCTGCTTACACTGAGCTTTACGTTTTTCTATTTCTAACATAATTTAAAGATGGGACCAATAATTTAGTGTGTAATTGCAAAAGCTCTTACATTGCTAGTCTTTTACGTATGCTGCGTCTGTCTTTGAACCAGGCTGTATTTCTGGCATCTTTTGTTGTTTTATATCTCAACTTAGGGCCCAGTCTGGGATGCTGTGGTCCTGTGTGAGGGCCTGAACCCATTCAGTGACAAAGGCCAAGTGATTCCGGAGCACATGTCTAAGACAAGGTGAGCCTTCTTGTGAAGTCCTTGCTGTGAATTCTTGAGAAACAGCTTCAGAGCTCCAGCAGGGGAACCATGACGATGATAACTGAGGCTCTAGAATCTAATTTGGTTCTCTAAAATCCATGAAATAGCATTCAGGATCCTAGCTCATTGCTTTAAAGCACTTATTCACTCATAGTGATTTTAAGAACACTCATAGATAATACATAATATAAATTATAGGTAATAACTACCATTCATTTAATACTTCTACCTTATTAAAAACTGTGCTAAGTGGCCTTTGAGATAGAAGCTGCTGTTGAACTTCCTCTGTGCACCCATTCTGTAGATGAGGAACCCGAGGCTTGCAAAGGGCCAGAGGTTACTAGGCAGTAGAATCGGCATGGGAATTCAGGCTGTTGAAGTCATTCAAAGAAGACAATAGAAGCAATATGCTCAGGGGTGTGTGTGAGTAGGGGGTGTTTTCTGGTTTTCACAATAGTTAGGGGTGTTAGTGGGAGATGGCAATAGACATCAGGCATCCTGTGGTCCATGGGGCCTTATACCATATAGAATTTCCCACACAAATGTTGGAGGACCCCGGTGGCCAGACTCTGGTGGGAATAATACAACTCTCATCTATTTATGCCCATCTGAGTCTTACACTTGCTTCAAATCTCACAGGTGGACCCCAAACACTCTGGCATACACTCTGCATTCCATCAGGATGCAGACACTGGGTCAACAGAGCAGGGCTTTTTAATTTGTACCAAAACCTACCAGTTCTGGAAAATCACGTAACTGATGGTGTCTCTGAGTGTCATTTGAGTGACCAGGAAAAACAGACCTGTGGCCATCTGCATCTATAGCTGATGCTTTCGTGGTGATTGAGCTCGGGTAAGGCTTCTCCCCTTGGACAAACTTTGTTATCTGTCCAGGGTGGTCACACCTGAGCATTTACATATTAACTTAGACATTCTATTATTTTCCTTTATATTTATTATACTTGAAGTTCATCATTAAAAAAAAAAACATACAGAAACGGGTTAAGACTTTTATGAATGTCACAGAAGGGTACTAAAGAATATCTTAGGTATTTATTAGTTTCTCAGGGCCCCTGGAGTCAGACACAGAAGAGGCTACTCCCACCCTGGGGGTTCTGTCCCCACATATCCAGCCCCAACAGCAGGTGCCACTGCACAATTTGAGTTAGGAGTGAAATCTTCTGCAAGTGAAGAAGAGCAAGCTGGGTGCAGTCTGCTAAGAGCCAGGTCACTGATCAGCCCGGGGTCAGCTCTGGTGGGTTTTCCTGGCACCTGCTCAGCAGCAGGTGGTGAGAGCAGACCACCCTTGCTTCAGGGACCCTTGCGAGGAGCCCTCTCCACCAGGGGGAGGATTATCTGTGTTCTGAGAACCCCAGCAGGCTGCAAGAGCCCCAGAGCTGCGGAGCCGGACAGGGAAGGTACACACGACCCAGCTTGTCACCATGGTGCCTGGAGGGCACACGAGTTCCCTGGCTTTTATCACTTAAGGGAAGCCAGCTGGAAATAGATCTGCTGGCACTTCCATCTTGGACTTCCAGCCTCCAGAGCCACAGGAAATAGATCTTATTGCTTATGCCACTCAACCTATGGTATTTTGTTATAGGAGCCTGAGCTAAGACAGCTGTTGTGCAATTCCGAGATGAGAAGGAAGCCCCAGCTAGAAGCAAGTGGAAAGGAAAGTACACAAGGAGTGAAGATCCCCTTGGATCGTGGCCGCTTACTGGCTGCAGTCACCCAGCGTGCTGTGGTTACCACTCTGTAGGGCCAAAAGGACAGCTGGCCTTTCAGACCATTCATCCAGACCCTGGCAGGGTGAGCCCGCGGTGTGAGCTCCTTGAGGGGGAAGCTGCAGTGAGATGGAGAAAACTCTCCACCAAGAAGAAAATGCAAAACAGAGGCTGATCCATATACATGCATATATAAATCTGCTTAGATAATTGTCTACAAAGACATTCACTGAGCTGTTAATAGCTGTCATTTCTGAGTGGCATGACCACGGTGATTTCATGTTAGTATTGCTTGTCTGACTTCTAAATTTCTACAATACACATAATGTCTTTCTAATAATATTTTCCTTTAATTAAAAGATAAAAAGCAATCTAGGTGACGCCCAAGTTTGAGAACCAGGTCCCAGAACACAGTTTTCTTAACTTTTCAAGCATTAGAATCAATGGAGACAGTCTGATCTCTGTGTGTGGCTGTTGAGGAAGCGGGGGTGGGGGGTGAGCTAATAAGTCTTGGAGTTGGGGGTCCTATTAAGTGACTGCTAACAGTTCCTGTTGGTAATGTTCTTTGTGGGAACGGTAATTCCTGATCACATCTCAAAATCACACACTACCTTCGGGCAAACTAAAAATCTTTGTGGCTATTCTCATGGATAAAATGAATATATTCATCATGGGGATGGGACATAAAATCCACTGTATCAGGGTACTGCCTCCCAAGTATGTATGTAGATTTTGGGATACATGGGGCTTCATAACCTAGTTCCTGGCTTGAGATCAATGTCCACTGGCCTGCTGGGAGACCAGAAGGCTGCTCAGAGCCCTCATTATCTCTGAGCCTACAGACATCACCTGCTTGAAACCGTGTGAAAGGACTTAGTCCGTGGCAAGTGTTTTAGCTTCAAACCAAGTATCTAAAAATGTTTTGGAGTGCTCTCAGTTTCCTGTATCCCAACTCAGGCACACATGGCCTGTCATCATGAGCCAGAACTCAGAGTGAAATTTGATGGGAAAATTACAAGCATAGCTAAAGGTTTAGAAAATGTCCCAGCTGCCAGCCTCAGATAGAGGCTCCTTCCAGCAAAGTTGACTTTCTTATCACAGAAAAAGGATAAACAAACAGCCTTGCTCAGATCCTGTTAGTCAAAGCATCACAGAGAGACTCCAGACTTTGATGTCATGGTATCTCTACTAGAGTCTGACTTCAGTGTGTGTGTGTGTGTTGGGGGTGTTTGCCACACCTTCGACAAACAGTTCTTGGACTGCAGCAGGGGGTCCAAGAATTCAACTCAGTTCTGACCCTGTCCACTGAGAGACAGCATCTCATTCCACAGGCTGAGGGAGCAGATTTATGAAACTGCTTCTTCCCCCAGTTGCAAACCTAAGTTGCTACCTGTACTTCTGATCAACAGGCTATTAATCAGAGGTTCCCATGATCCTCTCCTTGGGTTCAATTAATTTGTTAGAGCAGTTCACAGAATCCAGAGAAACAGTTACTCGATCACAGTTTATTGTAAAAGGTTGTAACTCAGGAACAGACAGACAGAAAAGATGCAAAGGGAAGGTGCAAGGTGTGGGGAAAGAGCGTGGCCTTCCCAAGGTCTCAGAAGGCGCCCTTTCCCCACACCTCCCCCTGTTTTATGGAGGCATTCACATAGCAATCGCTGGTTAAATCATTGCCCACTGCGACTGAATCCCATCTCTAGCTGCCCTCCCCTCTCCAGAGGTCAGAGGGTGGCACTGAAAATTCCAACCTTCTAGTCACAGGGCTGGCTCCACTGTTAACTAGGTCTCATTATTAGGAGCTGTCCAAAAGTCACCTCCTGTGCATGACAAAAGACTCAACACTTAGGAAATTCCAAGGGATTGGGGAGCTATGAACCAGGAAACTCAGAGGAAGACGAAATATATATGAGGAAAATACTTTGGTCATCCAGATAATAAAATATATATTTTTCTTATATATCACAATTCAGTACCCTATCTGAATCCAGATGCACGAGGCAAGGTTCCGGGCCAAGTCATCTTTCCCTGCTGGATGGATCTGGATGACTTAGTTCTCAAACTCAGACCCACCTGGGGAAACTACAAACACTACAGATTACCGGGCCCTACCCACTGAAGACTTTAATTCAGGAAGTTCCAGTGGAGTCCATAGGCATTAAGGAAAAATCACTCTAGAACAGCAACAAGCTAAGTGACACCATGAGGAAGTGACTGGATAAGAAGTCCTAAAGCTGAGACTTTCCCTTGACAAGTCAGTATTTCGCAGAGGAAAAAAAAGTGGGGGAGGGGGAAGAATGTGCTGGATTATAAAAGACATAAGGGATGGAAGAGTCAGAGCCATGTGTGGAACCTGGACTAGATCTCAGTTTAGATAGAACAATTAAGTATAAAGAACATTTTTGGGTCAACAGGGGAAAATTAAAAAAAAAATTATTTCCTTTTAAAAAACTGGAGATTGTTAACTGAGAGAAACAGGTTTGAAAATAACATGCATGGTACTATCACACTTGGGTTAAAATGGATAAAAAAATATATATTTGCCTGGAAAAATAGGTCATACAATAAGGTGTTAAGATTGCTAGTCTCTGGGTAGGATGACCTTGATGTTTTTAATGTTCTTATTTTTGCTTATCTGACTTTTCTAAAAGGCTCAGGTGATGATTTTGTAACAATGTAATGTTTTATTAAACAATAAGGGGCCATCTGGGTGATTCTGATGCCTATCCACCCTTGAGAACAAGCTCTTTCAGCAGTGCTTTCCTAACCTATCTGAGCAACAGAGTCACCTGGAGTGCTGTTAAGGGTGTGCGTTCTCAGGTCCCTGCCCTGCAGGATGACGGCTTTTGAGGTGCAGCCTGGGAGGTAGATTTTTCACAAGCGTCGTGGTGATTCCTCATCAGCCAAGGATGAAGACTCTGCTTTAGACCAGGGCTTCTCCCACTTTTAGAGCATAGGAAGCCCCAGCGATTCTGATTTTGTGTGGCTAGCAATTCCTGGGAGAGTGCACAGGCGACCCGTGCAGAGTGTGGGGTGGCAGGGCGTGGTGGGGACTGCGGCTGCCCTGATCCAAACAGGCAGCTGTCGCTCAGCCTCTGACATGTGCAGACACTTGTCTGGTGTCATCAAGTCTTCCCAGTTTTCAAAAGAAGCCAGAAATTCGACTCAGAAAGGAAATCTCCTATTTTCAAAACACTGCACAGGCCAAACAAAACACTTCTGCCAGCTTGATGCAGCCTGGGGCCGTCAGTGCTGCCCTGCTGGCCTCACCCAGAGTAGGAGTCACACCCCGGTCCTGATAATTCCACGCCAGTGAGTCTATGGGGTAAAGGTTACCCGATAATTATTCCTGCTGACACCGATGGCAAAATCCCACACATAACAGAAATTCCTGAAAATTCAACTCTCTAGGGTTAGAATGAGCACAGAGAGAATTAACTCCAGCTAGCACTTTGACATGCTGTGTAAACACTGTCCCAAGGCAGATAAAAGAATCAGAAGGCTAAGGTGCCACAAGGGCAGTTGGTAGGGGCCAGCAGGCATTGTAAGTAAGATGGGCATATTGAGAACCTCCTCTTATTGGCCCCCCTGTCCACTAAACCCACTTGTAAGTCAGGCAGTTTCAACTATGTCTCAAACTCACTGCGAACTAAAGTTCTTGAGATTTGCAAGGAAAACATATCAGAGCACCACAAGAAAGCTAATTCTGCAGCTCTTAATGAATCCCATTTACATTTTTTCAGCTCTTTGATTTCTGAGCACTATTTAAGGGGGAGGTTTGTTCAGTTCATTTACTTTGGGTTTTTAACTGGCCAGGGTGACAATCCTCAGCAGTATAATTTCCCTCCTGTGCCCAAATCAATAAAATGCACCCAAGAGCTAATATCCATTTTGAGCTCCACTGAGGCCCAATACTTGCCAGAATCAGAGTGCCTTGGACAGCAGTAAACAACTAGAAGTGAGCTGGGGCCTGCCGCAGGCATTTAGTTCTCAGTGGAGAAGCAGAAGCATCTCAGGCTGTCTTCCTGCCAAAGACCTGGCCCTCCAGTTGAGGAACTATGGATTCAAGTGAACCGACCACAGAATTTTCAGGTGATCGAAGGACTGGAGGCTATGCCTCCTCTCCCTCACACGTAACCTGTTTGGATAAGTTCGTGGGGCAAATGTTATGGGTTGGTTGACCTAACACCCTTTCCCAGACATATATATTTGTAAGAAAACAAGTGTTTAATTTTCCCATCCTCCTTTGCAATCAGAGGTGGCTATGTGACACAGTTCTGGGCCAATGAAATGTAGGTGGAAATTTATCATAGCAGTGGGCTAAGGATGATATTTCAGGGAATCTTTGGCTTTCTGGAAGCAGTGGAAAAATGGGATAGACGTGACTCCTTCTCCTTCTTTCTACCTTGAATACAGATGTGATGGCTGGAGCTGAGGCAGCCATCTTGCAATGGTGATGGAAAAGATTAAGAGAGTTATGATGCGGCCGACCCTGACATCACTGTGAAGCTGAATGTCACATGTGCTAAGTTGCTTCAGTTGTGCCCAGCTGTTTGTGACTCTATGGACTGTAGCCTCCAGGCTCCTCTGTCCATGGGATTCTCCAGGCAAGAATCCTGGAGTGGGTTGCCATTCCCCTCTCCAGGGGATCTTCCTGGCCCAGGGATCAAACCCACATCTCTTATGCCTCCTGCATTTGCAGGAGGGTTCTTTACATCTAGTAGCACCACCTGAGAAGCCCATGAAACTGAAGAGCAGCTACCAAATAACCCACAACTTACTTAAGCTGCAGTGGCTATATTTCCTGTTATAAACATAAAACCCAAATGTATAATTCCTCCTAAAATCAGAACAGAAATACAAAATCTTATATGGAGTGAAACGGCCAACCATAAAGTGGAGTGCCATATTTCATTGGTACCACGGGGATGATCTGGAGAGATGATATGGGGTGGGAGGTGGGAGAGGGGTTCATGTTTGGGAATTCATGTACACCCGTGGTGGATTCATGTCAATGTATGGCAAAACCAATACAGTATTTTAAAGTAAAATAAAGTAAAAATAAAAATTAAAAAATAATAAAAATAAAAAATTTGCAGATCTTTATACATGAGTTTTAGCATCATACTAGAAGAACTTTCACAAGAAATAGAGTTTCTTCCATCTAAGAAAGTTGCTATTCCTAGCTCCCATCCTGAGGCATGGGAAGAAAGCAGGGTAGTGTCCAGTTGTCTTTGAATAATACCTGCCTCCAACATTCTCTCATCAGAATCTCATTTCCCTGTGGCCAATGGCCCAATGTTGGTTTATCCAGATGGTTCTGTTGCTGGGTCTGGTCAAGAGAGTGTGGCCACACACCCCTTCTCCACACACACTGACTGAGACGGATCAATTCTTGTCACAGGATCACATGTGGTTCTGAATCCAGTATCGCTTTACCAGCATGTGCTTATTGAACATATATATGTCTCCAACTGATTAATCCTCAAAGCCCTGTGAGGTAGGCACTACTGTCCACTGTTTTCAGGTGAGGAGACCAAAACAGAAAGCTAAAGTGATTGTCCTAGCACCCACAGCTAGAGTGGAGATGCTGGGGCTGCTGCCGCCGAAGCTTATTCTCTATACTGCTAAGATGAACTGCGTATTGATAACTACTCAAGCACCTTCAGGCGGGGTCCAGGTTAGAAAGAAGTCAATGAAAAGGTGTTTCAGCTCTCTTTCCTTTTCTCAGTCCAAGGGGGCGGGGCTGGTGGTGGTGGTGGTTGGGCATGCCTGGGATGGCAGGGGTGAAAAGCAGTCACAAACAGTCCACTTGTTTCCCTGTGTTTTCTGCCTCCCTTGTGGTGGTTCAGTGGGTAAAGCGTCTGCCTACAATGCGGGAGACCCAGGTTTGATCCCTGGGTCGGGAAGATCCCTGGAGAAGGAAATGGCAACCCACTCCAGTACTCTTGCCTGGAAAATCCCATGGACTGAGAAGCCTGGTAGACTACAGTCCATGGGGGTCACAAAGAGTCGGACACGACTGAGCGACTTTCCCTGTGGTTAGGTTGGGACCACATGACTAGTACTGGTCACTGGATGGAGAATGGAATCGATGTTTCTTTCCCGGGCTGAGGGAAGTAAAAGCCCAATGTCACCTCCATCCCCCTTCCTCTGTGGTAAGTGACCTTGGAGACCATGGAGAAGTTTTAGATGTGTTAACTACAAGATGAAGTAGGGTAGCCCTATTCATATCCCAGATTTCAGTATGAAGAAGTCACTGTATGTTATTAAGACACTGAGACTATGAGGTTTGTTTGCTACTATAGCATAGCTGAGCTTACCCTGACTAGTAAAATAGGCCTCTGAAATGGGATCAGGCCACCTTGCTTGTAGTAACTTTACAGAAAGGGGGAATTGCGATGTGGACGCTATTGTAATATAGGAGATTCATTTATTACTGGGGCTATTCTGTCTCCAAATCATAGAATGCCTTATCTGCCTAATGAGGCAGGCAGTTTCTTAGAGTTAACATGATGATGTTACTTGCATTACAAAATTTGGCACTGCTTAATGGAAATGATGATCCTCTCTCTAATTTCAACTAATACTTCCAGCTGCTGCCTCTCAAGGATTTTGTAGTTTGGCCCCATATTTTTATAGGGTGAAATGTTTGCAAAATATATGTATAAGCCTCTACTAACGGATGCAATTTTATGGCCCATTACACTTTCCATGCGAATGTAAAAACAGTGGGGCTGCCTGAGCTGGGAGTTGGCTGAGATTTGCCAACTGTGTGGTTTTGAATGGGGACCAGAAGAGCCTATTTGAAATGAAAATGTGCGTCGGTGAGTCAAATGCTTATTGAGCAAATACTGTGTGCCAGGGCCTTTCTTGGAGGTTGGAGACACAGTAGTAGACAGGACAAGAGTCCTTGCCTCATGAGATTTGCATCTGATAGATGAAACTGAACTTTGGAAATGACAGGTGGGTTTACTTCAGGGTATTTAGAGAATCTAAAAGCCAAAAGTGTGTCTGAAGAGAGAGAAATGATAGCATTCGCTGTTATCCCAAACTGATGCGTGTGAGGCTTTTCACCATCTGGCCCTGCTCACCTGCCCAGCTTTTGTTCCACCCCGCCCCCACTCCCCCATTTGACTTCGCCGCTGTTCCACTGACCCACACGCATTTCTCAGACATCACCAAGCTTTCCCCCCAGTGCCTCTGTCTAAGATGTTCTCTCCGCCTTGAATACACATTCTTCCCCTGCTTTCTTTGTCCCTGAGACAGTTCAAGGTGTTGACTCTTGCAAGGAGCCTCCTTGGATCACCTCTAGTTTACCTTCATCCTCTTAGAGACCCCATGCTATCTGTCTATAAATTTTCCTGCTTTACCTTTCCCTTCTGTCACTGGCATGGAGGAATTGATAGAAACCTCACGGAATCCTGCCTTCCCATGGGATGAAGGGAGGGGCCAGTGCCTGCTGGGGGCATAGAGCTGACAGAGCATACTAAATATATACATAAATACACAGCGTACATAAACAAGTAAATAAATAAATGAATAAATGGAGAACACATGTTATATACATTTTCTCTTCTTAATTAAAAAGACAGAACAACACACACAAATTCGGGCACTATTCCCTAAGGAGACATGATATTTCCCTGTTTCCCTTGCAATTATGTGGTCATGTGGTTGATTCTGGCTCATGTGATGTGAGCAGAAGCATGGTTTAGGAAGGGAAGGGGCTGGTGGTCCAGAATCTCAGTGTGAAGGCTGGAGTTCCATCCACTATCTGGAACCCTGAAGTGGCTTGAGGGTGGGAATCATGGGCTTAGATGGCCAAACCTAGTTCCAAATGGCATCCTGAGGCTGCCCTGTATGACCTCTTGATGTTTCTCATGTAAGAAACAAAGTTTTCACTGTTATTTCAGATGGTTTTATGTTACATGTAGCTGAGCTTAATCCTAAATGATGTAGGTAGAGAGGAAGGTTTCAACTGCATCTGTCATATCTTATACCTTCAAAAAAAAAAAAAACCAAACTGGAGACAAAAATAGAAAAAAATGGGCTGATTATCAGTAACCAGTGAGGGTTAACGTCCTTCACCAGTTCTGTATTTTGAGAATCTTAAGAAAACAAAGAAAAGCACAAAGAACAATAGACTAAAAATCTGTACACCCACCATCTGGAACTGCCAACTGTTAACATTTTGTCATATTTGCCTTGTCTTTATTTTATTCAAAGAAACAAAACACTGCAAATCTAGCTTAAGTCCTTATATCCGCCATCCATTCCGTTCTATCCCCGTCAACCTTTTCACCAAAAAGAACCACTGTATAGAGGGTGCAAGCTTCCAGTCCATTTCAGGTTATCTTAGGCATATATTTGTTTCCATGAATAATGCATTATATTAGATATATACTGTTAATTTTTAAATAAATTGCATCATATGGAATACACACTAAAATTGGCTTTCTTGTTTCTGAGCTCTACCTTCACTGAATATATATGTCTATGTATACATATAAAATACACAAACTATTACAGTTTAATATTTAATTTTATCTAACCATCCCCCTATTACTGTAAATTAGACAATTTTCAATTTATTGACTTTTTTCCAAGTTAAGATTAATCTTTTATTTCAACACCCAATATACTCATTAGTCTCAGAAAGAAACATAAAAGAATGCAATAGATGTTTAGATTATTACATTCTGTGTGTAAAATAGATAAATTGTAAAATACATAAACAATATGTTGTTTTACTAGAACTTAACACCCACAAGGTGTTAACATGAGGCTAATCCATAGCAACTGTTATGATGATCTAAAGATCCAGAAAAAATTAGTAGAACATAGCATATTAACAGGAAAATACCTTTATAAACAAGCTATTTTTTTTGCATGACATTCTACTGCATAAAAAAATTATTTTTTCCAGCCTTATTGAGGTATAATCAACAAATATAAACTGTATATATTTAAGGTGCAGAACGTGATGTTTTCATATACATATCACCAAGATATGTACATGTCTTATACATATCACCATCATAGTCAAGCTGATGAACACATGCAGCAATGGACATCCTCATATATATCTCCTGGTACACACACATGTTAACTTCCTTCTTGTAGCCTGTTGTTACATAACTGATGAACCAGGAAACAATCAAAGATACTGTATAATTACTTGAGAAAAGCACATGAAAACTCCTTTTATGATCACGTTATAGATACAATGTGGGGACATGTGGGCTGGGTGATCATATTCTCAGGTGAATTTATAACTTGTTGATCAACTTCACCAAAACAGTGGATAACTGATTTCTAGGGAAAGATTTTTGTGGTATGACAGAGATCTAGAAGTTTATTCTATTCTGTAATATCCTAGATATTCATTCATTCATCCATCCAATATTTTTGAATAACATTGTGCCAGGGGCCATGGTAGACACTGGCCATTGAAGAGTCAACAGCACTCGGCACAGCTCTTAACACATGGTTGGTATCTAATGGTTGCTAGCTGACACTTGAGAGAGAGGTGACTGGTACTCCCCCACATTATACAGTTGCTGTGACTCTGGTGAAAATTCAGAATGCATGAATATGTTATTTTAAGATTTTTAAAAAAGAAGGACTGGGAACACTTGACAATAAAGTCGGTTTAATGAGATAAGACATCAAATTCCACAGCATAAAGCTGATTAAATAAAACATAATTGGCAACTGTGATGTCAGGAATAAGCATATGTGTATAGACACACCAATATACACACAAACATATGCATACACTAGTTCTAAGTTTCATAGATCTATTTTGGCAATAATTGTGTGAATTATGTACTCAGGTTTCTGGTTGAGCACAAGTTCACCACGAGTCAATGCTTTGAGCTTAGTTAAAGGCCTAAGAACACTAGCTGGGTCCTAGGCTGAACTGAGGTGTTTGTACTAACCTCTGGGCAATGGTAAGCAACAGCTCAACTGTTTAATAGGTGTCTACTGCAAATCAAAGTCACTATTAACAGCATACTTATAACTAATTGCAATATCCCAGTTTAAAGAGGAAGTAACTGAGGCTCAGAGAGGTCAAGTAATTTGCCTAAAATCCTGCAAATAATAAGAGATGGAAAAGGAATTCAAATCCAGCCATATTTGGCATCAGAGTCTGAACCATTCCACTATGCCATGTTACCTTCTTACCTATGTAGATGGACCCACAGTTGTGTCCTACCTGAAGAATAATTCTTCATTGCATGACCAATTCTAACACCACAGGATCCATTTTTGAGGAATGGGAAACAAAGCCACATGCATTATTTTAAATCACTACTGAGCAAAAGAATGTCCCTCTGAGATCCGCTAGTGCCACGATTCACGGTCACAGTGCATGCTTTCCTCTTAAGAAACTGCCAAAGAGGAAGGCGGGGATGGGATTGAAAGCCAAGTTTGCCACGTAGCCCTCTCACTCCCGGTCCTAGTACATTTCAGGGGCAAGACAGGGATTTTCAGTCTTTGTTTCATAATCAATAGTGGCATCTATAGCACATGGTTGTTTCAAAGATTAGAACTAATATATGCAAAGCCAGCCATGATGTCCACGGCAGAGCTGGGACTCAGTAAACAGTAGTGGTGACAGAGAAACTGCTGCTGCTGTGAGGGCGCTTCTAGGCAGCACAGACCCAGGTCTTCTCTGTGGTTCTGGGGGCCACCGCGTGCCTAATGAGTAGCCTGCCCTCCTCTTACTGCCTGGAGGAAGGGGTATACCTTTTCTTTATACCAACTCACCTGTCACTCATCAAACCAAGACCTCAGAGGTTTGCTTCTACTCGAGGGGTACTTTTTGTAATGCATCTTCCCAGAGGGGACATCTTTTTCTGCTATTTACAGAGTGCCTCATTGGTTAGCTGTGTACTTGAAACTCTTCAAGAGCTCTCATTGAAGCTTCTTCTTGTGTTAGTCATCTGTTCCTCTTTCTGCCCTTTGCTCTTGGTAACAGCATTCTCATTTTTCCTTGAGTTATCCCCAGCTTTTTTCACTCGTAGTCCCTGTAGTTCAGGAAGAGCTGATATCACCTTTCCCTCACACCTGGTGCTAGGTGTGGGCATATGACTCAGATTTGGCCACTTAAAATCTACCATACCTGTACACACTCTGATCATTTCAGAGATGGGCACACAAACTAGGACTTTCAATGGAATTAAGTGTGTGTGTGTGTGTGTGTGTGTGTGTGTGAGGCGGGGGGTTAGGTGGTTGAAATTATTAAGATAGTAGGGAAAATGCCAGGTGAACATTGTTATTTGCTGCCATCTGGAGAAAGCCAACATTAGACAAAGGGGAGTGAGGGAATAGGGTGAGAAACATTCCTGACAGCACAATTAGCTCACCTAGATATAGCTATTCTTGAAGTCCTTCTTGGCTTTTTAAACGAATGTACCAAATACACCGAACCCTTTTTCTGCCTAAATTCACTGGAGCTGGGTTTCTGTCCCTATGAGTCAAAAGTGTCCTAAAATGTCTACTTTGAATCATGGTTGCCTTTCTTTATTCCATCCGTTTGCTTTGCTCTCAGTGTTCTCCAGGGGTAATTTGCTCATCCCTCTTTCAGCATTTAGCTTTTCGGTAAGTACTGTATGAGCTTGTTTCCTTCAACTATCCTGAGCCCCATTAAGGGTCTGACTTTGATGCAATCATCTGTGAGTTCTCAGAGTCCTCTGGCCCAGTTCCTCAGGCACAAAAGATACTCATCAGATGTTAGTGGAAAGTTTACAATTTTAAATCCACAAATATTTGGTTCCAAAGTTGTTGTTGGCTACGTCACCACACACTTCAGACCCTTCTTGTAAAGACTTACACAGACAGCCACAGACCACGTGTTCAGTCCCTTATCTGCCTTAACCCAAGGGGGTCTCAGCACTTCTTTAAACATTAATTTGCTCCTTAATTAAGAGACATGATTATTTCTAATTAACCAACCTTCTATGTATTGTACACAGATCGCAAGTAACTGCACAGCTTTGCCTAGCTTGTTACCTGTCTGAGAGCAGTACAGGGAGGCCACGTTTAGCACTTCATCTGGGAGGCTGGGGAATACGCAGAATGCTCTGACTTGCATAGATAGAATTAAGGAACTTAAGGAGATGGAATTTGTCAGCCCTTAATCCCTACCTAGCAAATTAAATTGCTGCTACTTTACATCATGACATCATTTTCAGAATTTGCTGAGATGCAAGAAATTGACTCAAACGCTCTATATGACTCAAACTCTCATACATATATATGTATGCATATGAATGCTACCTTCAAGGAAATGTGGCAGAAAGTAGATATTCTGAATAGGATTCAGCTGGTTTGCTGTAGGTTTCATGAAGCTGTATACTCTTTACACGAGGATAAGTCAGGGTTTGAGAGGAGAGAGGAGGCAAGATATTATGCATTGTACTGAGAGACCTGTCATTCTCTGATGTCATCAGGTATGGGGGAAAGCATCGGGAGACAGGCTAATGGTTCTGTAATAATGCTAATGGAGGAACACACAGCCCAAGGTGGATTCATTAAACTTCTACCTTGAAACAATTCACTGACCTGGATCCTCTCATATCCTGAAGACAGTGTGGATTCCAACTCAGACGCTCTTCACCCTTTGACAATGCAAAAATGCACAGCCCAGGAAAACTCCAGCATGAGTCCTGTTGTCTACATTAGTTAATCAACTATTAGTGAACACAGCAACACATACACTGATATAGTTGACTTTATCAGCACAGAAAACATGTTTTCTTTGAAGGCATGAATAAAAAAATAAGTAACACTCTTTGTCGAAAGCAAGTACCTCTAACAGTTTAGGAAGCAATGGAATATGGCCTGAAATCTTCTCAAAGGTTAATGGTTATTCATTCACAGTGATTAAAGGGATACAAACAAACGCTTTATCTTGGGTAAAATGTAATTATATTAAATGGGCGTATGGCACACTCTTGATTCTTTCAAAATTCCAGAATCTGCAGGCCAAGGGGTAGGACTAAAACTTTTCTCCACTGAAATCACGTGGGTCTAGTCTTTGCTGTAAGGAATGGCAGCAAGAATGTGCAAGAAGTTTATATTGTCTACAGAATATCTTTAGCACGTGCACATCACCCTTTCTCACCCTGCTCTCTGTCCTTGACACATGGCTTGAATGGACTGCACAAGCCCTCTGACTTCCTGTTGGGTTTGGAGATGGGAAGACATGGGAACTGAGTGAGATTAGAGTGTCTGTCCCCCTGGGTCCCTCCCTCCTGGGTTGT
Organism: Redunca redunca; assembly: GCA_006410935.1. Lineage (NCBI taxonomy): Eukaryota > Metazoa > Chordata > Mammalia > Artiodactyla > Bovidae > Redunca > Redunca redunca. Next base: position 458,672 of record SJYQ01017132.1, on the reverse strand, counting down.
CCTATGCTGGCTGTACCCCAGCTGAGGGGCTCTGCTCCTCTGAAGGCGGCCACCACCACAGGACTCCCTCCTTCCAGCTCACTCCCCAGGACCAGCTCTGCTCTTCCTGGTTTGCGGGTTACACCTCTATCCTCTGCATTTCTCCTGTTAAATAGGGTCTTTGTAAAACAGGCCCTCCTACAACTGTCTTGATTTGAGTTTACCGTCTGTTTCTTATTGAGATGTGGTTATACACAGCAAGCATGTTCAATATCATTTTTCAGATATTTGCTCAATATCATGGAAAGCTCCAAACATTCTCAAACTCTAATCCTGGAAAAGATGTCAAAGCCAAGATTAAAATCGGTAATGTTGATGAGCAATTCTATTGCTATGACCATGAACCATGTAGGGAAAGTGATTTTTGAGTTTCATTTCTGCAATATTTCTGTTGATTTTTATGTTTACATTAGCAGTCACTACACTCCCAAGAAGTGATCCTTTCTGATCTGTGATTCAGGTATCCGAGGAATTCCAGAATGGAAAACAGATCAGTTTGCCAAGAGACTTCACAGGAAGGGTCACTTTCCACTCATGGGGTCCCTGTGCATTTTGCAAGAGAATATCAGGAGAGATATTGAAAGGCTGCCCGGTTGGTCCTCAGACAGCTGACTGGTGTGCTGTTAAGTCACTGATGTCTTGTTGAACTTCATTAAAAACAGAAGTTTATCCCAACTGCAAGGACAATGCTGCTTTTTCAGTGTTGTTTCCTTTTCAAGTTCCAGCATCTTATGAAAGATGTCTACTCTGGGAAAGTGGGCTGAACTGTGGCAAGTGGAGATGTTACTTCTGAAAGCTGAGTGTGTGTGGGACCCACCAGTAAAGCTCCTTAATGCAGTCAGTGTGACCTCCTCAAAGGAGAGTTCGTCATAATTAGTGGCATCACATGAATATCAAAAGAATTCATAATTATGGGAGCTTCATTAGGTTGTATTGCTAAACATGTCCTGAAAATCATTTCTGATGTTGTTTTAATTTAAGAATGATGTTGGTGTTGGGAATACTTGACAATTATGGGTTGGTAATTCATGTGAAATTGAACTTTTGACAGTTGTTGAACAGTTGACCAGTTTGTGTGTTTCTCTTTCTTTCTGTTATTTGGTTGGCTCTTATGGTTTTCATTCTTGGGAAATGCAACTTCACTCACAGCTGACTGTATGAAAAGCAAACCACACACCCTCCTAGTTTTCCAGTTCTAAGTGCTACCAATCTAGTGGGTTAAAAGAACGACCGTTTACTATCTCACTGCATCTGTGGGTCAGAAGTCTAGGGACAGTGGAGCTCACCTGGGTTTCCTGTTTAGGGTCCCAAAGGGCTGAAATCAGTGTCTAAAGAGCTGTGTTTCTCACTGAAGGCTCAGAGGAAGAATCCTTTCCACCTTACTTAGGATGTCGACAGAACAGAGTTCCATCTCATGCTTCCCATTCTACCCAACTCTCTCTTCAAGCCAACAAGTTGAGTCCTTAAACTCTGAAACTCTGTGAACTAATTCCTGCCTTGCCTCTCTAACCTTCTCCTGTTGCCTCATCTCTTTTGCTATCCTGCCTTACTTTTTTTCTTTTAAGGGCTCATATGATTATTTTGATCTCCTAGATAGATTTAGAATAATCTCCCTATATTAAAGTCAGCTGATTAGTAACCTTAATTGCATTGCAAATGCAATGTAATCTTTTTTTTTCTTTAATTGGAGGCTAATTACAATATTGTAGTGTTTTTTTGCTATACATTGACATGAATCAGCCATGGGTGTACACGTGTTCCCCATCCTGAACCCCCCCTCCCAACTCCCTCCCCATCCTATCCCTCAGGGTCATCCCAGTGCACCAGCCCTGAACACCCTGTCTCATGCATCAAACCTGGACTGGTGATCTGTTTCACATATGATAATATACATGTTTCAATGCTGTTCTCTCAAATCACCCTTGCCTTCTCCCACAGAGTCCAAAACACCGTTCTATATATCTGTGTCTTTTTTCCTGTCTCACATATAGGGTCATTGTTACCATCTTTCTAAATTCCATATATATGCATTAGTATACTGTATTGGTGTTTTTCTTTCTGGCTTACTTCATTCTGTATAATAGGCTCCAGTTTCATCCACCTCATTAGAACTGATTCAAATGTATTCTTTTTAATGGCTAAGTAATACTCCATTGTGTATATGCACCACAGCTTTCTTATCCATTCGTCTGCTGATGGACATCTAGGTTGCTTCCATGTCCTGGCTATTGTAAACAGTGCTGCAATGAACATTGGGGTACATGTGTCTCTTTCGATTCTGGTTTCCTCAGTGTGTATGCCCAGCAGTGGGATTGCTGGGTCATATGGCAGTTCTATTTCCAGTTTTTTAAGGAATCTCCACACTGTTCTCCATAGTGACTGTACTAGTTTGCATTCCCACCAGCAGTGTAAGAGGGCTCCCTTTTCTGCTCACCCTCTCCAGCATTTATTGCTTGTAGACTTTTGGATAGCAGCCATTCTGACCAGCGTGAGATGGTACCTCATTGTGGTTTTGATTTGCATTTCTTTGATAATGAGTGATGTTGAGTATCTTTTCATGTGTTTGTTAGCCATCTGCATGTCTTTGGAGACGTGTCTGTTTAGTTCTTTGGCCCATTTTTTGATTGGGTTGTTTATTTCTCTGGAATTGAGCTACAGGAGTTGCTTGTATATTTTTGAGATTAATTCTTTGTCAGTTGCTTCATTTGCTATTATTTTCTCCCATTCTGAAGGCTGTCTTTTCACCTTGCTTATAGTTTCCTTCATTGTGCAAAAGCTTTTAAGTTTAATTAGGTCCCATTTGTTTATTTTTGCTTTTATTTCCATTACTCTGGGAGGTGGGTTATAGAAGATCCTGCTGTGATTTATGTCAGAGAGTGCTTTGCCTAAGTTTTCCTCTAGGAGTGTTATAGTTTCCGGTCTTATGTTTAGATCTTTAATCCATTTTGAGTTTATTTTTGTGTATGGTGTTAGAAAGTGTTCTAGTTTCATTCTTTTATGAGTGGTTGACCAGTTTTCCCAGCACCATTTGTTAAAGAGATTGTCTTTTCTCCCTTGTATATTCTTCAATATACAATCTTAATTGCAATGTAAGGTTACATAACCACAGGGGTAAGATCTGAGAGTAGGGCTCGTGGAGGCCAGAATTCTGTCTGCAAGATTGTGATGGTGGATTTTATGTCAGCTTGACTGGGCCATAGGTGTCCAGACATGTCAGCAAACATTGCTCTGGGTGTGTCTGTTAGGATGTTTCTGGATGAAACATCCTGCCCCCAAATGGGCTCATCCAATCAGTTGAAGATAAAAAGAATAGTATAGAAAAGAGGACTAGTAAGAGGGAACTCCTCTTGTCTGGCTGTTTTGAGCTGGGACATTGGTCTTCCCCAAATACTTTACACTTGAACTGAAACAGCGCCGCATTTTGGACCTCAAGCTGGCTGCCTTTTGGACTAGAACTACAGCACTGGCTCTTCTGCATGCTAACTGCAGATTTGGGGACTTCTAAGCCTCTGTATCGGAGAAGGCAATGGCAACCCAATCCAGTGCTCTTGCCTGGCAAATCCCATGGACTAAGGAGCCTGGTGGGCTGCAGTCCATGGGTCGCTAAGAGTCGGACATGACTGAGCGACTTCACTTTCACTTTTCACTTTCATGCGTTGGAGAAGGAAATGGCAACCCACTCCAGTGTTCTTGCCTGGAGAATCCCAGGGATGGAGGAGCCTGGTGGGCTGCTGTCTATGGGGTCGCACAGAGTCAGACACAACTGAAGTGACTTAGCAGTAGCAGCAGCAGCATGCCTCTATATGGCTCAGAGGGTAAAGCATCTGCGTGCAAGGTGGAAGACCTAGGTTTGGTCCCTGAGACCTGGGTTTGATCCCTGGGTCAGGAAGATCCCATGGAGAAGGAAATGGCAACCCACTCCAGTACTCTTACCTGGAAAATCCCATGGACGGAGAAGCCTGCAGGCTACAGCCCATGGGGTCACAAAGAGTCGGAGACGACTGAGCGACTTCACTTTCACTTTCAAGCCTCTATTAATGTGTGAGCCAATTCCTTGTTTTATCTATCTACCTATCTATCCATCTATCGCCTACCGGTTGTTTTTCTTTGGAGAATCCTTCCTAATAAAAATATGCATAAAATAAAATCCAGTTACCCGTTGACTTTCTTTGGTCCCTAGAAGCATCAAGGTAACTGCAGTTTTGGCCCATTTTTCTTATGTGCCAAATGGTAAAAACTACCATGAGCTTAAAGTCATCTCTTCTACCCTGAAAAAAATTCTCAGCTAGGTGCTCTATTTTATACTGATGTGTTCACATGGTATAAGGGAAGATAAGGAAGGAAGCTATGAAATTCTGGTAAGCTGCCTTTCCACCAAATTCCAGGTCCTTATCTGTAAATAAAAATTCCTTTATCTATTTTTTAGAGGGGTAAGGCTGAAAAGAAGTGATATGTATGAAACTTATAGTTCTATATCTTGCATGTTATGGATATAGCAAAGCTGGGCACTTATTATTAATAGTAAGAGAGTGAGACAGAGGCTACTCGGAAGTTTAAAACACATCTACCAATAGTTCTGATTAGACCCAGGTCTGACAGACCCAGGTCTGACAGACCCGTGAAAAGTGTCTGTCACTTTTCGTTTGGGTATTATGTCTTCCTTCAGGATCCTAGATGGTCAATTTCCTACCAAGGACCTGGCCAAAAGGTTGGTCTTCATGAGAAGAGTGAGATGATCCTCCTCCAAAACAAATGAAAATCTAAAATTCTTGGCCAAGATTTATACAATATTTTAGTTCACTCAGCCAAGACCATATTTTTTGAGCTTTGGCTCTGTGAAGGAGGCTGGCTAAATCCAGAGGGGTGGGTCTGGAGGCACTGAGAGTCAGGGAGTGTCAATAGTGTGGTCCCCATGCTCAGGTTGCTCACAAGCTCCACTCCCCCCATTGCTGGTGCTGACAGTCCCAAGGTCAGATGTCCGCCTGACACTCAGCAACCCTCACTGGGGTCATTGTCTTGCTCTCAGACCATCTTGCATTCAACCTGGGTCTCTAACCGCCACTCTGCGGAGGGGAGCATAACTACTCGGGTATCTCATGATGAGCGAGCAGTTCAGAACCAAGAGCTGCCCTTCAAAGTGTCCACCATCTCCTGTATGCCAGGCTTGTAGAACATCCTGCTTGTCATAGATTCTGTGGTGTTGCTTCATCTTGGCGGTTGACATGACCCTTGGCATCTTGAAGCCTTTGAGAACTTCAGCAGTGAAGAAACCAATTTGACTTTGTTTCCCTCATTTACTTGACCAAGAAATCCTTTGAATGTGCCTTCCCCTCCAGCTTCCCTGGTGGCTCAGATGGTTAAGTGTCTGTCTACAATGTGGGAGACCCGGGTTCGATCCCTGGGTCAGTTAGATCCCTTGGAGAAGGAAATGCCAATCCACTCCAGTCAGTACTATTGCCTGGAAAATCCCATGGACAGAGGAGCCTGGTAGGCTACAGTACATGGAGTTGCAATGAGTTGGACACGACTGAACGACTTCACTTCACTTCTTCCCCTCCAGCTAATTCTTACCTCCAGTTAATTCTCAAACTCATAACCTTATAACAAAATCTTGGAAGATGCTGGTTTCTCTTGCATTTTAACCTTTTAAAAGTTAAATAATCCCTTAAACTTTGGCTACTGTGTAGGGACCAATTGCTGGCTAATCCTAAATCTATTCCCAATTCCCTTCTCTCTAGCCCATCACACATGCATGGGCATGCACACACACACATATGTATACATATGCACATTCATATACAGATAAATACTGGTTTGTAAGTCATTCTTTCTGTAACTAGGGGTAACCATATGACTCAGTTCTCTTTGGGGCATTGGTTAATGAAAGACTACAGACGGCTGTGGTAAAGACTTTGCATTCCTAATGAAAAGCATAGACACTGTCTCCTTACCCTTCTTCCCTCTTCCTTGAACATAGATGTATCCGTGTATAGATTAATGGGTGGGTAACTAAACACAGATGTTTAGCACCATGACAAGTCTTGCAGCCACAAGAGAAAGGCCCAAGACTCACAAAGACATTGGCTGTCAGATCACTTAAAGCACAAGGAGCAGCCACTCACCTCTCAGCTTCAGGAAAGACGAGAAAAGTCAACTTGAGGCATTTAAGCCACTTTAATTGCTAGTTTGTTACCTGCAGCAAAAAGTGTTCCTGATTGATATTTCACTGGATGAATTTAATGGTTAGCTTCCCGCTTATGGTTTTTCTAACTCTAGAAATGTTTCTTCAGGTGGTAGAAAGAGGCTGCCCTTTTGTGACGCAGCCCGACCTTATCCTTTGATTTGTGATTTAGGACCAGGCACAGCTGAACTGTCTCAGACTATAAGGAAAATCCATGTGGACAGTCATAACCTGGAGCAGCTTCTTAGCCTGAAAAACTCTCAGCCGAAATGGCACTGCAGTTTTTGTTGCTTGCCTGTTGCCTCTCCCGTGAGCAATAAAATAAGCATTTCTTATTTAGATGCACAGCCTTGGCTGGGGAACAGCACTGACTATTTACATCAGAGACCACCGAATAAGGGTAAATAAGTCTTACTGTGGAGGACAAGCAGGCACACCAAGAAGCAATTATCCCTCCACGAGACAGAGGAAATGCAGTCTCCTTAAAGGAAGGTGGGATTTAAGGTCAGAGACACCCAGACTCACATAGTTTCTCTTCTGATTATCTGTGCCAGCATCTTTGAGCTTATGTTTCCTCACCTGAAACATGCAGATAATAACACTCAGCATCACTGGAAGGATGAAGAGGAATGATGAATGTGAAAGGACCCATCCTGATCTCTCTCCTGGGAAGCAAGCCGTGATGGCTCAGTGAAGGAGCAAAGACGTCTGTGATGTGACACCTAGTCGCCAAGGGCAAAGGGAGCAGGTGAAGGATGGAGGATGCCTGAATGTCTTTCAGTTACACATCTTGCTGAAATACGTCAAGACCGGTGGTGTGGCTATTTTCAAAATCCATCTTTCACTAAATCTCACATGCCTGATGATGACAATGCCATAATAGAAATGTATTCAGGTTGGCAAAAGTAAAGGTCTCAGATTACTTTATGAATATATGGATACTGGTGGAAATTTAATGAAGGGGTATCTAGCTTGAACTATTGATGTGTTTCTAAATACTTCACGTTTTAGTGGAAAATGGATTTTTTTAAAAATAATTTTTAGGATAACTGGTAAGCAATCTTCTTAGGAAATATGACTAGTTCTTTTACTTAATTGACTTGAGTCTTTATTGACAACAATTCCTTAGGGTGAGGGAAATACACAAGCTGATGAGAAATAAAAGTGCTATGAAACTAATAACCTCAAACAGGGAGGGACCATTTCTTGAGGGGACACTATATATTGGGCCCTGGCAAGAACTTACATATATAATCTCATTTAATTCTTATAACAAAACTGCAAGATAAGTGGAGCACAGGTATACCTTACATAAGGGATATATTCTCAAATATCTAAAATAATTGAAAAGGTGCATGATTCAGGACTAATCTTGACAAAGAACAGTATATATGCATCTTTATAAGTTAAAACAGCATCAGCTGTGGCAAGTGCAGATTTATTTAAAAATGAGCCCTGTCATTGGCAATAAAAAGGAATGAAGTACTGCTACCTGGTACATAAGACACAGTTGAACCCTGGAAACATTTCGTTGAGGGAAACCAGCCAGTCACAACACTCCATGTAGAGTGTGATTCTGTTTAAATGAGATGTCCAGAACAGACAGGTCTAGACAGGAAGAAGGTAGATTGGTGGTTTCCTAGGCCTAGTGAGTTTGTGGAGGGGAGCAGGGAATGGAAAATGACTTTTAATGAATTCAGGCTTTCCTTTAGGTATGACAGAAATGTTTTAAAATCGATTGTGGTGATAACTGCACAATTTTGTGAATATACTGAGGACCATTGAATCAAACACTTTAAACGGCTGAATCTGTGAATTCTGGGGGATGTGAACTGATTTCACTAAGGTTTATATTAAACCCTGCCATCCACTTTGAAAATTATGTAATCCTTGGCAAATGCCTCAAATTTGGGAGATCCCATTGTTCTCAATTTGTGCACAAATGAGATTTCATTAATATTTCCATATCACAGCATTTCAATTTGTCTAATTCAACACATACAAAATGCTGCCACAGTGGATGATCATCAATTCAGAATGAGGAAATAAAGGCTCAAATTCACACAGCTGATAAGAGAAGGAGCCAGGTTTAGAATTCTGCTTTGCTGGTTGGCAGAGTTCCCCTCTCCCCTGAAAGATGTAAGGTGATGGCACCATGACCCTCTTGAATATACTGCCATCGAAAAAACACCAATCGGTAGCTGCTAATAGCACAGGCAGTATTTCATCAGGCAAGGGGCTCACAGATTGACATCTATTTTCTCACTGAACCTCCCAGCTTCCCTTTGGAGGCATTACTGTTATCCTCTTCTTGCAGAGGAGTTACTCAAAGCTCAGAAGGTAAGACAGCATGTTCAAGGTCTTGCAATTAGTAGAGAAAACATAACTGAAAACCAAGTCTTTGGGACACAGGAGTCAGTGGTCTCAACCCTCAGGCTGTGCTCTTGTCAGAACATATTGATCTTGGTGAGCCAGCGAGTATATCCTCATAATGCATTTCCAGTTGACTCATGAGCAACAGGAAAAAAAAAGTTCTCTGGAAACCTTCTGGAGCCCTCTGAACAGTCTCTGTACCTTTCCCTGCCCTCACTAGTCCTTGGGATGTGGACAGCAGGCCAGCACACTGACGTAAATGGCAGCCAGACGATGATGTGCATTACTGGAGCATTTGCAGATAATCGCTCCTGGCCTGTGATCTGAAATTACTGAGGTAGGATGGAGTCAAAACCACCACACTAAGGAAGATGCCATCACAAGGCATTAAGTATGTTTCTAATCTAATATCTAATGACAAATAGACCTCAGGAGGCTTTCTGGAAAGAACTCTAAGATAATGGAAGAGACAACGGCCATTTTTGTTCCAGTAAAGGCTCTATTTTCTGATTACCATACAAAATTGGTGACATGAAATGCATACAGAGGAGTAAGTGGGTTTGAATGCTTTGAGCAGCATAGCATAGTAGTTAAAAAGCATGGCTTGGAGTCACATTGTCTGGGTTATAGTTCTTATTGTTTGAGTGATACCACATATTGACATATTAGATTATTGTTATTAGATTTGGCAACAAATACAGAGAATCCAATGTATCAGTGAGTTAAATAAGACAAGTCCGTTATTGTCTTGTGTAAAGTAATTCTGGAGGTGCAGCTCCATGGCTAATATGACATTCCACAAGCAATAGAATCTAATCTCTATCTTTGTACACCTTCCTAGGACATAGTCTCCATTCTCAAAGCCACCTTACAAAGCACAGTGGCTGCATGAGTTCCAGCCATCATATGCTCATTCCAGGTAGCAATAGAAATAGGTGGTAGAAGGCGGACAAAAGAAAACTCTTCCCAGCTGACTTGGCTCCCAACTCATCCAGAAATCCACTCTTCCCAGAAATTCAGCCCCCTGGCTCACAAGGCTACTTCTAGCTGCAAGGGAGGCTGGACAGTAGAGTTTGTATCTGGACACACTGTCACTGTAGTATGCTGGGGTCTGTTACTACAAGTGAGCAGAATGGATACTTGGCCATTCTGGGAGGTGTTTCTATACATAAATTACTCAGGACTTCCTTTAGAATACTGTTCATACACTAAGGAAGAGGTCTCTTTCTCCTGGAAAAATTGTTTTCTAACTTTAAGTTTCAATGTCTTCACTGGAGACATGGAGATGATCACTGCACATCCCTCCTAGGATGCCTGAGGTGAGTCTGCGCAGTGATACAGAGGAATCCCTCAGCACAGGAGCACAGGGCCCAGCACAAGCTCCTGCTAACAAGGCACTCGCTGTTAACCTGAGCTACGTGCCACCTGAGCACCCCTACAGGGGGAGCTTCTGGCCACTACTCACCCCCTCTAGCTCACCACGGGTGGGTCTGACCAATGCCCGCACATGTAGCGTCTCCCCTCCAGACTTTAGATTTGGTCTTCCTAACCGATAGGGCAGGGTTTCTTAACCCCGGCACTAATGGCATTTTTGAGTAAAACAATCCTAGGTTGTGGGGGTTGTGCCCCACGTGCTCTGTCTGGATTCACAGAACACGCTTCCTGGACAGACGCGGCGTGGGCCTCTCAGTCATGCTTCAGGCACACGGGTCAACATTTCATGCTCAACTACTTCAAACATACTTTTCCAAACTAGTGGAAACCCATCCAGCCACTTTTAAATGATGCGTCCCATGAAGAAAGAACCTGATTAACTTAATATTGCATGTCTAGGTTACTATTCAAGTTGTCACCTCTAGCCCTGGCTTAAGACTTTGGTATGAGCCTATGAGCACAGAATCTCCAAACAAGATGGAAGGTGAAGTTGCAGAATGGAAAAGAAACAGAGGAATGGGTGGCAAGCAGCTCATTGAGTTTCGATGGCCAAGGGAACAGGACTGGCCGAGGTCAGGGGCGGCAGCCGAGAGGAGCTACCCCGCGTCCTAGGTCAGTGATGGCCGGGAGGAGACACCCCGCGTCCGAGATCAGGGGCGGCCAGGAGAAGCCACCTCGCGCCTGAGGCCAGGGGCAGTGACCTTGAGAAGCCACCCAGAGCCTGAAGCCAGGGGCGGCAGCTGGGAGGAGCCAACCACGCCCGAGGCCAGGGCCAGCGGCCGGGAGGAGAAACCCGGGGAGTGGTGGCTGCACAGGCACAGGAGGGCCTAGAGGAGCTATCCCACGCTGAAGGTCAGGAACGGTGGTGGTAAGGAGATACCCCTCGTCCAAGGTAAGGAACAGCAGCTGTGCTTTGCTGGAGCAGCCGTGAAGAGATACCCCACGCCAAGGTAAGAGAAACCCAAGTAAGATGGTAAGTGTTGCAAGAGGGCATCAGAGGGCAGACACACTGAAAAAGGTCTTCCATTGTTCTGAAAAGTGACCAAGAGATCAATTGCAGAAATACAAGCCCTTGCCTGCCCTCCTCCAGAAAGTAGGTATCCCTATTAGCAGTTCATTATTAACCAGGAACACAGCAGATTAAAAATTGGCATATTAACCGAAAGTTTAAAAAAAAAGAAAAGAAAAACAGAGCAAGAAGAAAACATTAAAATTCCCCAAACCAAACTTTTGAGAAATTTTTTAAAAGAGCCAGGCTTCTGAATAATAAAATACTTTGGGTACTATGATTGGTTTTTAAAAATGCAGCCATAATTAAAGCAAGAAAGCTGAAAGTCTATTAAAATTTTTTCTTTGATACTGGAAAACTCAATTCATGACCTATATTTTATAAGAACATATACTTGAAAGGGATTTTATATGCCCTCTTCCCATTGAACTTAGAATACTGAATCTCTTCCATTTACTTAAGAAGGGAGGTGGTTCTATACATAAATTACTCAGGACATCTTTTAGAATACTGTTCATATATTAAGGTGGAGTGATTCAAAGGTATTTGTATAGATGGATGGAAGCGGCCGCCCTAGACTCTGCCCTCAGAGGGGATGGGATTCTTACTGCAACGGTGCTGCTGTAAAAGCTGGTTTATCAAGCTCTCTGCTGATTATAAATCTTTTCTAACTGACATTTGTGGACTGTCTTGACTGATGGCCAGCATGCCTTATGAATCTTGAAGAGTTCTTGAGCGTTCCCCGGACTACCGCTAGGGGGAGGACCTGGCTCCGTTTGAGAAGCCATTGCCTTAACTGCGGGCTGCAGGGTTACCTGACAAGCCAGGCTGTAACCAAGAGCAAGAAGGTTGGGAGTGTTCACTTTCTCCCTCCCACCTTCCGACTCTCTCTCTCACCTACTACACACACACACACACACACACACACACACTTGCATGCCTACACACATGCATATACGCGTGCACACACGTACACACTCACACATATGCACACAAGGCAATGCTCCCTAAACTCAGGGTAGCAGATTATGATAGATCGTAGCATTTTCATGGGTGAAGTGGTAAAAGGGCANAAAGGTATTTGTATAGATGGATGGAAGCGGCCGCCCTAGACTCTGCCCTCAGAGGGGATGGGATTCTTACTGCAACGGTGCTGCTGTAAAAGCTGGTTTATCAAGCTCTCTGCTGATTATAAATCTTTTCTAACTGACATTTGTGGACTGTCTTGACTGATGGCCAGCATGCCTTATGAATCTTGGAGAAGAGTTCTTGAGCGTTCCCCGGACTACCGCTAGGGGGAGGACCTGGCTCCGTTCGAGAAGCCATTGCCTTAACTGCGGGCTGCAGGGTTACCTGACAAGCCAGGCTGTAACCAAGAGCAAGAAGGTTGGGAGTGTTCACTTTCTCCCTCCCACCTTCCGACTCTCTCTCTCACCTACTACACACACACACACACACACACACACACACTTGCATGCCTACACACATGCATATACGCGTGCACACACGTACACACTCACACATATGCACACAAGGCAATGCTCCCTAAACTCAGGGTAGCAGATTATGATAGATCGTAGCATTTTCATGGGTGAAGTGGTAAAAGGGCAGTGGATGTTATGGGCAGATGGAGAGGAAATGAAAGGGCATGGGGGTTAGGCAGAATTGAATCCCAGCTTTATCACTCACCAACTGTGTGACTTTGGGGAAGTAAACAACCTCCATGAGCTTGTTTCCTTGATTCTAAAAGAACTGCAAAGATTCCATTAAGAGATAGCATAGAACCTGAACCAGCAGCCGGTCCTGGAGACATTACACAGGTGGCTCTCACGGCTTCTGTCTGAAGGGCCGGCCCGGCTTCCCTCCCCGCTGGGGAGATGTCCCCTGGCCCTGGCCTTCCCTCGGCAGCACTAACGGGGGCCCAGGACATGTGTGCTGTCTGCCTTCCTTCCTCCTCTGCACACTCACTCCTCTGACTCAGGGTCTACTTCCTGCATCCTTCCCTCCCTGACCCCATCCTTACCGAACACCAGAGGATCTGGCAGTGAACACACTTCTGAGATACTTGTTCAAAGAGGAATAAATTATTAATCCAGGTAATGTTTATTTAAAAATCCAATAAAAAGGGAAGTTTATTGTGATTCACGCTTTCTGCCATTTGGGGCCATTTGTTCAGTGAACGGAATTTATTGAGGGGCTACCATGTGCCTGGAACTCTGCTGCATGCTGACAGTTGAAGATGAAAAGACAATGTGATCCCCTGGGTTTAAGCTGAAGCCATAGAGAGAAAGCCAAAGGTAAAATCCAGTTCATACTTGAGGAAAATTTACAAACCTATTCTTCCCCGATAGCTCAGTTGGTAAAGAATCTGTAGTTTATGGCATTACCATAATTCCAAATAGATGGCATTGGTTACAATAATCAGGTACCATAAAGTGAGTCAATATTTAGTGTTCTCCCATTCGTCCTGAGCTCATCACAAAAATCTTATGTGACCTCTTCTTGTCACCTCCACTGTTACCAGCCCGGCCCAGGCCATGGTCCTCCAGTGCCCGGAATGCCAACAGGTCCCTACTCTGTCCTCCACTGAGTAGCGCAAGTCATCTATTAACAGTAAAATCAGCATTTACCACTTTCCTGCTTAAAACCACCCGAAGGCTTCCTATTAAATTCAGAGTGAAATCTTACAGAGCTCTGACCCAGGGATCTGCAAACTGTTCTCTGCAAATGGTCAATTTACATTAAAGAATGTATATATTTAATGCAGTTTAGTTATTTAAACGATTTAACATGCTTAATATATTTTAAATATACGTTTAGGTAGTTTGCTGCTGCTGCTGCTGCTGAGTCACTTCAGTCGTGTCCGACTCCATATTCAGGTAGGTTGTTGTTGTTCAGTTACTAAGTCATGTCTGACTCTTTTCAACTCCATGGGCTGTAACATACCAGGCTTCCCTGTCTTTCACCACCTCCTGGAGTTTGCTCAAACTCACGTCCATTGAGTTGGTGATGCTATCTAACCACCTCATCCTCTGTTGCCGCTTCTCCTCCTGCCCTAAATCTTTCCCACCATCAAGGTTTTTTCCAGTGACTCATCTCTTTTCATCAGGTGACCAAAGTATTGGAGATTCAGCTTCAGCATCAATCCTTCCAATGAATATTCCGGGTTTGTTTTCCTTTTGGATTGACTGGTTTGATCTCCTTACAGACTCTCAAGAGTCTTCTCTAGCACCACAGATTGAAAGTATCAGTTCTTTCGTGGTCAGCCTTCTTTGTGGTCCAACTTTCACATCTGTACATGACCACTAGAAAAACTATAGCTTTGGCTATACAGACCTTTGTGGGCAAAGTGATGTCTCTGCTTTTCAATAGGCTGTTTAGGTTTGTCTTAGCTTTTCCTCCAGGGAGCAAGAGTCTTTTAATTTCATGGCTTCAGTCACTGTCCACAGTGATTTTGAAGCCCAAGAAAATAAAATCTGTCACTGCTTTCATTTTCCCCCCTTCTATTTGCCCTGAAGTGATGGAACCACATGCCATAATCTTAGTTTTTTGAATGTTGAGTTTTAAGTCAACATTTTCACTCTCCTCTTTCACCCTCAAGAGACATATAAATATATATTTAAATTAAAATATTTTTTTACAAATTTAAAAAATATATTTAGGTGGTATATACTTTTGGCTTTGTGGGACATTCAGTCTCTGCAACTGAATTCCAACTACTACCCAGTTCTAAGAACATCATGTGAAAACAGCCTTTGTCAATGCTTGGAAAAATGGACATGGCTGTATTTCAATAAAACTTTATTAACTTAAAAAGACACAGTCAGTGGAACAGATTTGGCCCATGGCCCACAGTTTGCTGACTCCTGCTGGCCTTTCCCCTGGACCTCACCTGGGGCCCTTCTTTGTGCTCACATTCTCCCACCACCACGGCCTCCTCTCTGTCCCACCATCTTCTTTCCTGCCTCAGGCCTTTGCGCTTTCT
This sequence comes from Redunca redunca, assembly GCA_006410935.1. Classification (NCBI taxonomy): domain Eukaryota; kingdom Metazoa; phylum Chordata; class Mammalia; order Artiodactyla; family Bovidae; genus Redunca; species Redunca redunca. The sequence continues at coordinate 443,651 of SJYQ01017132.1, read as the reverse complement.
GATCCCTCCACCTGGAAGGACCTTGCTTAGTCTCTAGACACTGTGGCTCCTGCCTTCACACTGGTCTCAGCTTAAATGTCACATCTTTAGAGCAGCCTTCCTTGACCTTGTCATTCTATCACATCACCTGGTTCTGTTTTATCCAAAGGACTTAAGTTATCTTGTTTATTCCATTCATCCTTAATTATCTTTCTCCTCCGAGTGAGAAGCGAATGTCTCCAGAGTAGAGAGCTAAGCAGTCATGGCCAGCACTGCATCTCCAAAACTCAGAACACGATCTGGCTCATAGATGCCGACCAATAAACATTCTTGGAATGATTTTGCTGAATGAAGTGTCATCAGGAATCGATTTGAAATAAGACTTCTCTGAAATTATAACTGTTTAGTGCCATGGTGGGTCTGCCACAATGTTGTATTAATGTAACACTAAGAATTCCTGGACTACTCAGAGTGGATCCTCAGGCATCAGGGATGGATTTCAAAGGTGCTGGAGTCCACCATGCTCGGTGACATAACAACTCAAAGAAGTTTTCTTTTTTATTTTGTAGCTGCTCATCTGATTTTCATTTTAACTGGAAACCCACATTAGAGTTATTCTTTCTAAATGTGGAATGATCACTAAGATTCTGAAGTTACTGATGCCTCTTTACTTTCCCTTTAACCTGTTATGCTGTTTTGGTTGAGTCATTTAGTTAATTTTTATTTGATTTTTGATAGTTGATGTCACAGATCCTTCTCTCTCCCAAATGGGGAGGGATGACTCCTAGCCTGAGTCTAAAATATACCAAGCAAACAAGTGGGGCAGGGGCTATCAAGGGTTTGTTTTTATGAGTAACTTCCATGAGCACAGGAGCCAATCCGTCCAGTTCCGTGGGTTACCCTCAGTGCCTAGAAGATCTGGCATGAATGAGAGTAAGGGTGGGTGATTGGTAGAGGGGAAACAGCCATGCGAGGAACCAAGACTTCATGGTTAGAGAGAAGAGTGATTTAAAAACAAGGTGGTGTCTATTTCTTGAACTGGTCTCTGGCCCCAAGGACTCATATATGAACTCAGGTGAAGCGAGGGCTACGGATAAAAATGGGAAGAACTGTTTTCAAAGATCCCCGCATTAAAGACACAGCACACAGCTTCACTGGTTGGGTACCCTCTTAACAGAACACAGTGCTCCAGGCATCCTCCTTTGTCTCACCAAGCTCCGTGGTATCTCCAAGGCACCAGTGGATGAGCAGCAACGGTGTCTCCATCAGAGAGGGGCTGGGGTATAAAGGGGGGAAAAAAGTGCCTATGGCAAGGCTGTTGACTGGCTTGGTTTACAGCCTCTGTAGACACCACATGGGGCCCCAGATGTGGATAGGAGCAAGTCGGCAGACATTCAGCTTCTTGAGTAGTAGCAAGGTCCAGATAACTCAACAGTGTTGGTACATCGTATTCTGGAATTTTCCCTTTGGGAAGATGTCTCTGATTAGCTTATGCAACTCTTTCATAAATTTTGTTTTATGGTCAACTGCACTGGAGTGATTTATATCGTAATTCAATCTGAATGGCACTGTGGCCTGTTAATGGGTTGCTGGGCAACTTATCTAAGCTAAGATTCTGATGATGACTCCAGGAGAGGGGTCAGCATCAACAATTTCAGTCCTCTTCTTCAACCACACAATCTGGGGAGAAGTTTAGCATGAGACAGTTCACAGCTTACAGATATAGCTAGTAAAATGACCACAAGACTTAGAGATATTGGGTATAATCCAGAAATACAAATAACTGTCCAGCAGTATGCTCATCCATGAAAGGAAAGACTGTTAAATCTTCCTACATGAGTTTAGCTGAGATACCAATATAATACTCTGATTTAAAGTGTCACCCCAATATACATCAAAATGTAATGAGCATATCATTTATCCTATCAACTCCACTTGTATGAATTTACCCAGAAGAAACTGTCACACAAGTAGGAAGAGATGTGTCCTCCCTTGCAGAATTGATTGCAAATAGGGAAAAGTGAAAACAATTTAAGTCAATATGGGATTGGATAACTAGATGATGGTGGATCTAAGCATTAGCTGTTTAAAACAATGGTATAACTTGATATTTATTGACTTACAAAAATGTCCACAGGACTGTGCAGGGTGAAGAACGAGGCACAGAGGAGCGCATAGAGCTCCGTTTCCATGGGGCTGTGCTGTGTGCGTGCATCCCTGTGTTGGAGGGGCCCAGGGAGAGCCCTAGAACCATGCTCCTGGATGGCAACTGTGGTTTGCTCCGAATGGTGAGACTGGAGGGCACCTGCACTTTTCCACTTTAGTAAAGCTCTGGGGAAAGTGGAACTGCTTTATTTTTAAAAGAAATTTACTTAAGAAAAAAGTAGCTCTGTGCCCAGTATGAAGCCCATGGGACTGGCTGGGATTGTTGAGAATGGAAGAACCTTTGATGTGAGAGTCTAAACCTCAGCAGAGGAAAACTGGACAGCTGGTGAACCAAAGGCACAGGCAATGTGGCAACAAGTAAACAGGCGACCAGAGAAGGGACTTGGCCACCACCAAGCTGAGGGGGCATGCTGAGTGAGGTCTCAAACACCAGCTCTCAGATATCACACCCATCTCTATTTAGTCCAAGCCGTTTTAGAAAATACCAACTGCAGAGCAAAGCTGAGCTCCCGAGACAATCATGTTTTGGTCCCAAAGGTCATTTGACTGGCTGGTTCCCTCTGTCTGCCATGACAGAACTTATTTAAACATTAAAGTAACTGAGCCTAGAAGAACAGAAACTCAGGCGGATGCCAGAGATAAAATAAAAGACAACTCCCCTCCTGCCCCCGATCTCCTCACATCACCTCTTCAAGGGTGGCCGGCTTCCCGCGCTCCTGGGGTGAGTGGTCCCTATGACTGCACTGCCTCTCCTACCAACTGCAGTTCTGATTTATTTGTTGCCGTCTCCCCAGCTGGCTGTCAGGAGTGTGCAGCATCTGGCAAGTCCGTGGCTGGATTCTCAGAATTTAGGATAGTGCTGGCACAGAGTAGATGCTCAATAAAAATACTGGGTGAAAAAAAATAAAGGGAGCAAGAGAGGGGCACAGTCCTTGGGCTCTCAGAAGCTAGAAGATGAGGATTTAGCCACTAATCTCTGCCTCCATTCAACAGCCTCAAGAAGGGTCAGCATGCAGGTAAGCAATGGGCATCTCTCAAGACTCAGAACATGCGCCTCTAGGTCCTGTGGTCCTGTCCTCTCTCTGAAGAAAGGCATTCATCTTTCTCAGTCACAGTGTGGTGACTAAGACATTTTCCCATTGCCTCCCTCCCCTGATGGCTCTCAAAGCTGCCTCTCCTGTCTAGGTGGTGGGTGCCCTTCTCCCAGCTGCCCCTGCTAACATCAGGGTAGCCAACAGCATGGAGGAAGAACACAGCTGAGGCCAATCCAACAGCTAGCTTCTGGATCTTGTTGGAGGGCTGCCTCTGGGCTACTACAACCCACTGTGTGGTCCCAGCTGAGCAGAAGCGTCTGGGAACCAAAGTCCCCCTGGGGAGAGCATGGAGGATGGATAGCATAGCTCCCTGGATCCAGAGCTGGAGTAACTCCAATGTATGTGTTTTATGTCATTTCCCAGAGTCCTCCCTCCCCAGGCGATTGAGCCCAGAAGTGCCTGCCCTGGTAACTGACTTAATGTGGTACCTCAAGTTGGCCAGCTTCTCCTTCCTGCAGTGCTCCCCACTCGCAATCCTGTACCTGTCCGGTAAACCACCTGCCCTCAGTCCTCACCTCAAGGCCTGTTTCTGGAGGAAACCCTGAACACCAGTCCTCATGGGTAGCCCTTCTCAATGGTGCCCAGGGGCCCAATGGTGACAAAACACGGGGAAGCTGGTGCCAGGAGGCACTGTGGGGCTCTGGTGTGTGTCCTCCAGGAACTTCAAGGGTCTCAGCCTCTACCTACCTTCCCCCCTCACACTTGTGAGGCCCTGGCATTGGGCACTCACAGAACATGGGCACTCACAGAACATCAGACTCACATGGAGTTCTCGCTGGCTGCAAGGAGCAGCCAGGGTCTGAGTTTGGGTCCCATAAATCAGTGCCTTGAGGCTTCACAAAAGGGATGGTGTGTAATCTACTGTTATTTTCTCTTGATCTTCCTTCATCTAGTAATGATTCCCTAAAACAATACCCTGGAGTTTATGCTGAGCAGCTAGAAATGGCCTCCTGTCTGCACATAGAGATAAATATGGGTGACCTTCTTTGGTGATGGATTCGTGCTGATGGCATCTGGGTACACTGCAACATGAAAATGATGCTTGGTTGGTTGGGAGATGGATGTTCCTTCACACAAACTGCATGTCTTTCTGCCTTACCTTCCCTAAAGGGTAGGCCACCAGAATAGTAAGAATAATTGCTGCATTAACAATACACTGGCATTTCTTAAACATTTCCAAGCACTGAGTGAAGCACACTGCCTACATTAATCAATGCATAGAGCTGTCTAGGGTAGGTACTGTTCTATACCCACCCTATCTGTTAATACAGACAAAGTGACTGAGGCTTCTAGAAGGTTCGGTAACCTGCACACAGTCTCACCTTGTTAAGGAGTTGAGCAGAGCATCAGTCCCAGCTCCAGGCCACAGTGCTATATGTAGGCCCAGCTACATAAAATGGGCCTTCCCTGATAGCTCAGTTGGTAAAGAATCCACCTTCAATATGGGAGACCTGGGTTAGATTCCTGGGTTGGGAAGATCTGCTGAGGAGGGGATAGGCTGTCCACTCCAGTATTTTGGCCTGGAAAATTTCATGGACTGTATAGTCCATGGGGTCACAAAGAGTTGGACATGGCTGAGTGACTTTCATTTTTACTTTCACTTTCAGTGCAAAATGAAGATGCAGGGTCCCTTGTTGAACAGTTATTAAGAATTTTAAGATGGCGACAACAGATCATTAAATCAAGTGTGGAGCCCTTTGGAGCCTGGCGCTCTGTGAGGCTGTGCAGGTCCCATCCCATGAAGCTGGCTCTGATTATGCGGATGCAGAAGAAGGTGATGCGAATGATGATAAGGGCCCCCATGCTTAACATCGTTTAACCCTCGGAACTGAGCAACAGCTCACAGTAAATGAAAAGTGGCTCAGGGTGCCTGGCTCTTTGGTCAGAGAGCTGGTTACTTTCTGTCAGGAGTTAACTCAGTTCACCTGACAGACCCACACAACTACTTCCCTTTAGCTGGGCCTGCAAAGAGTCCATGTGAGCGAAGGTGGCCACGTACAAGATGGTGTCCGAGAAAGAGCCTGTGGCTTGAGGCCAGATGCAGACACTGATTCTAGCTCATCCACCAGCCTCAGCTGGTTCAAGTTCCCAGATCTCTCTGAGATTCAGCCTTCTCATCTGTATGATGAGAAGAGTGGAGTGGTACCCACACCTCAGGGCAGAGTGGAGGAAATGATACAGTTAGAGAAAGCTCTTGGCACACAGTAGTGCCCCCCTAAATGTGATGATCATTCAGTGGTATTTGCACAGGGAAGTTTGTGGGTCAGTCGGAAGAGCGCATGATTTGAAGGTTGATGCTGTGGGTTGAGTCCTGAACAGTATACCCACCTGTTATTTATGTGAACTGGTCAATGAATTCCTGAGGTTTGGGATTTCTCTCTGTGAAATGGATGCAATACAGTGTCTACAGCGCATAGGATTCCATGAGCCACAAATGAGCAGGACATTGTGGAAACAGAAGAGGTGATCATTTCTCCAGCCTGTCAGAGATTGTTAGGACTTACAAGTAGCTTAGGCTGGGAGGGGACCGGAAAACAGGCCCCACCTTCTGTCCCAGATTTCCACTGTCCTCACAGATATCAGGTACCATCTGCTTGAGCTCTCCCACAGGGTGCAAAGTAATCTAAGGGTTTTTTCTGCTGAAACTTTTACACAACATTGTCACATTTTGGACCTCAAACTTGACTGACTCCATATTTCAATTCCTGTTTTATAATCAAACCCAGAGAGAGCAGAAAAAGAAAACCATGAATCAGGCCAAATTCTGCATAACTGGAAGAAACTATTCCATACAGATATCCAAGTCTTTATGTATTTTTATAGGATAATACCAATCATAAATACAAGTTTAAGGTGGTTTATGTTTTGCTGGGAATACGTTCACGCTAACCGAATTGCTTTGTGCTTTAAGAAATTCAATGCGCATAAAGGATTCCATTTTTCTCTGAAAATAACGACTTGTATATAAAGCAATAAAATTTGAAATTCTTTCTGAAACTTTAAAGAAGGGCACAGTGGGAGAAAAATTGGACATCGTCTAATCATATACGCATATAATATACAAAGATGTGTACATGCTCACAGCCGCCTCGGATGTAACCACTGTCATTTACATTTAGAACGCTTCTCGGGCCCATCTCGAATTCCAGTCACTCACAAACAGGGCCTGGGTACCACACACGCAAACTGGGAATCATTTTTCTGCTCTGCACAAACTCCAGTTACTTGAATAGCTTTCCCCATCAATTCTGTAAACTTTCAACCCAAATTCCAGGGTGTGTCTTGTTGGAAGTCATCTCTCAATCAAAAGCAGCTATTGAGGGAAAGGTCTTCCCCGAGGTCATCTGACTCACCTTCACCAGCCTGCTCTCTGACTCTCCAGGCCCATTTTACAGAATGCCTTCAAGTCCCAGAAGGGAGAGGGCTGCTCCTGCCCCTGGGGTTCTATCTGACTAAGTGCCGGAGGTCTAGCTCCTGGAAGCTGCAGGGAGGTTTTAGGCACCTTGCATACAATTAGTCACCTGGTAGGCTAGGTGGTTGCCATGACAATACTTCCCGAGCCTTGGGTATCTACATGTTATTGATACATTGCATCCATTCAGCAAAGGGAAAAAGAACCAGCCGAGCAGCCCCTGGGCGTCCATGTCCTACTGGCCTGAGGAGTGAGTGACTCCTTTGTTACAAGTGTTTGGGCATAATCCAGACACGGCGACGCTCTTCACTCAGCTTGTTTTCACTCAATGTATGTGAGAGCTTAAAATTAAAGTCTACCCTTAAAATAGGGGTTTTCCTACTGCTCTTCACTTTCAAAAGCATCACGCTCAGGAGTGGCCACTTCTGCTGCTGGCCGCAGAATGCTTCAGTTAGTGCCTATGGGCCAAGAAGGGAGCTCTCAATTCTAAAACTTTCACCAATAAAAAGGTTAACACTGGGGAAAAGATGACAGGAGTTCCATAGTAACCTCGAATGATTTCCATAGGTATTGCCAGAGAGGGAAATAAAATGTCTTGACTTTGACCCTTTGAACAAGGACAAAAGTTTTCTCCATCCACGTTTTCTAAGAAAAGGGTGGGGGTGGGGGGTGGGAAATGTCCTACACATTTCCCTCAAATGGTTCTTATTAAAAGGGAATTATGAAGAGAAATATTAATTGAAGAGCTGCAGTAACGTCCTTAATTTCCCTCAAAGTCTTGCTGTACACCAAGCTCAGCGTTGGGCCCTCACAAGGGGAGCTAGATATTTACATGGTGTCCAATATCAACCATACGTCGGAGACTGAGATGTTGGTCACCCTTAAAGGTCACCTTTGCACACAAGGGAAGACATTTTCACAGCTTGCAGCACCCCAGTCATGTTCTGAGTTGCAGTTTTCTAGGGCGTGCTTCTGTCCAGGGAAATAATACATCAGTGTTGACACACACCAACAGTAAGTCAGAACGGTGGCGATGAAACAGTCTCCAGAATCCCCAGAGACCACAGTAGGCCACCTCCCAAGCCTTTATGCAAATTGTGAGCCGACTTAACATACCAGTAGGTGACCCCTCCATGACGTGGCCGATGTAGGGGCCTTCCCTGAAGATGGGTCTGTTGTCATTCTGATCAATCACGATGACTTCCAGAGGGACCGGCCCCTCGAGAGTCCTGCCGTTGACATCTACGGTCTCCACAAATAGCTATTGGAGCAAAGAGATTGGGGGAGAAAGAAGGCATTCATTCATTAGGAAAATTGAAGTTGGGTTCTCTGGAGTAAGTAGGTTATGCCAGCAATTTTATGAGCCCTTGGCAATATTCAAACTTTGGTCTCAATGGATAGTCACCAGGACTAGAATAGAAACTAAACATTACAGAATAAAAGACAAAGCTCAGTTCAGGCTAGTTCCCCTTGGGAAATTTACAATTAATCCATCAAATCTACAAAGGAAGTCCACAAAAAAAAAGAAGAAGAAGAAGGAAAACACCAGCAATCAACCATAGCTAAGGAAATGCGCTTACATTGTTTCTGTTTTTCCAATATCATTATGCTTAAAAGGAGTGTTATGCTAATAAAAATAATTGACTAAGCAGTTGTGAACAGAGTATATTAAGAAATAACTGGAAGTGTTTATGGTGGTATTTAGGGGAAATTCAGGTCAGTACAAATTTGTAGAGAACCTTCCTGAGGCAAGGAAGGAGCGTATGGGGGTCCTAAGCAGGACCTCAGGGCTCCTGCCCATGAGGCCTTTACAGTCTAGGGGGCATTTCACGGTTTCCTGGCTTCAGATCCCAAGGATGAAGGAAACAGCATCGAAAGACCAGCTGCCTGGTTGCTTGGAAACAAGGAATTACATCTTGGCTTTTCCAGTGAAACATGGAAACATGGGGTCCATGAAACATGGGGTCCCAATGCTCTCATTTCTAGGTCTCAGTCTGCTTTGATTTAACTCAGGGGCAACAGTCACACTTCTTAGCTATCAGTGCTGTTCCCCTCTTGGGAACTGGCTGAGTGGTTGTATCAGAAAAAGGTGTCTGCAGTCATAATCCTTGGGGAATGGTCTCTGGGTAATTGGAATCCCAGCACACTCTCTCACTAGGTATGTGACCTTGACCCATACAGTTAACCTCTTAGTTTTATCATCTGTAAAATGGGTTCATAAAATAATCATTATTAGGAATAATGGTAACCAGCATTACCCAGGGCTTAACAAGGCACCCTATCTCGTTAATTCACTTGAGGTTCACAGTGCCCCTATGAACCATTTGTAAGGCGGGAACAGAGCCAGTTAGACAACAGGTTGGTGGAGTCTGGAGTTGGCCTTGTGAAGTCGGTCTGCAGATTTACATTTTTAACTATTACAAACAATGCTTGCAGATCACTTAATGTAATGCCTATCACATAGCTCATCTCAAGAATGTTAGCTGCTACGATTGTTACTATTGTTATTATCAACACTGTTGTCAAAACTAGCCCAAATTAGGAAAAGAAAGGAGAGACACATCTGTTATACCCTACCTGAATGTGTTGAAAATTGGTTATGTCCTTTGGAAAGTATCAACAACATGGTACCTGGGTGCATTCTCAGTCATGCCCAACTCTTTGCAACCCCATGGCTCCTCTGTCCATGGGGCAAGGGATCCTCCCGACCTAGGATTCGGACCCATGTTCTCCTGCATTGGCAGGCGGATTCTTTACCACTGATCCCCCTGGGAAGCCCAAATTCATCAAATCTGTGAAGGACTCACACATTTTATTCCATCTCGATACCTCTCCTGTTAGTGTTTGAGACACGCTGCCCTTACGTACATGGGAATATTCATTGGAGTGTTGTTTCTAACACTGAGATAACACTGGTGTCCACTAAGCATCCAGCTGAAAGGGATGCATTAAATATTTATGTAGTAAGACACTAAAATACAGCCATTAGATAAAATGGATCGGCTTGAACACTGTATGAAAAAGCAGAGCAGCATGTCCAGGATGCTGCAGACAACAGGGGCACAAAGAGTAGACACGACCTAGTGACTGAACAGTAACAGCTGTACATGTGTGATACACACACACGGACAGAGTGAGAGCAGTACACAGGCATGAAACCAGGTATGTTTGAGGAGTTTTTTTCATTAATACTGTCTCATCTTTTCACTAGTAAATTCACACACACACACACACACACTTGGATTTCTGGGGCAGATAAAATAATGCACCCATACCATAGCTAAGAAGAAATTAAATAGGCAGAGACTTTTAACATCTGCACACAAAAGTGATCTTACAGAGAGTGAAATTTTATGCCGATTTTTAAAGCTACTGTGAGAATACTGCTAAACAAAGAAAATAAAAATCAAGCTTCAGGAGCAATTTCTTCTAATAATTAAGGTCTGGCCTTTTGTCTTCCCAAAATAGCTGAGGACTTGACTTTATTTCAACCAAAAACCTGTCTCTAAAGATACCAGATAACTTGGATTTGAATCCTAAGCCCCCATGGCCTATAAGATTTGGCTAGTGTCGTAAACCACAAGTAAGAAGAATAGAATTCACATTTTTGCCAAATTGCCACATTGGGAGGGGCAGACTCTAGATCTCACCTCAACATAATGGAAAGACAGACAGACACTAAGCAGACAAACTGATCAGGATGAATGCCAAATGTTGAGCTGGATCTTACAAAACCAAAGGTTTCAACGTGAGAGTATTTTATGTTACAATACTACCCAGAGTTTGACTCCTGAATTTTGTATTGAAAACAATAATGCTGGAAATCAAGGCCTGTGGAACAGGATTGAAAAAGAATGAAGTGCTCCTAGGATGCTTTTATTAATTTTAGTTCAGTTCAGTTCAGTTCAGTTCAGTCACTTAGTCGTGTCCAGCTCTTTGCGAGCCCATGAATTGCAGCACACCAGGCCTCCCTGTCCATCACCAGCTCCCGGAGTTCACTCAGACTCATGTCCACCGAGTCAGTGAAGCCATCCAGCCATCTCATCCTCTGTCATCCCCTCCTCCTCCTGCCCCCAATCCCTCCCAGTATCAGAGTCTTTTCCAATGAGTCAACTCTTCGCTTGAGGTGGCCAAAGTACTGGAGTTTCAGCTTCAGCATCAGTCCTTCCAATGAACACCTAGGAGTGATCTCCTTCAGAATGGACTGGTTGGATCTCCTTGCAGTCCAAGGGACTCTCAAGAGTCTTCAACACCACAGTTCAAAAGCATAATTTTAGTTAATTTAACAGAAATCCATTGAGGACAGTCCTCAGCCCCGTCCTCCCCCATCCTCAGCTCCATCCTCCCCCATCCTCAGCCCCGTCCTCCCCCATCTTCAGCCCCGTCCTCCCTTATCCTCAGCCCCATCCTCCCCCATCCACAGCTCTGTCCTCCCTTATCCTCAGCCCCGTCCTCCCCCATCCTCAGCCCTGTCCTCCCTTATCCTCAGCCCTGTCCTCCTACATCCTCAGCCCTGTGCTCCCCTATCCTTATCCCTGTGCTCCCCCGTCCTCAGCCCTGTCCTCCCTTATCCTCAGCCCTGTCCTCCCACAACCTCAGCCCCATCCTCCCCCATCCTCATCCCCATCCTCCCACATCCTCAGCCCCATCCTCCTTTATCCTCAGCCCTGTCCTTCCCCATCCTCAGCCCTGTCCTCCCCCGTCCTCAGCTCTGTCCTCCCTTATCCTCAGCCCTGTCCTCCCCCATCCTCAGCCCTGTCCTCCCATGTCCTCAGCCCTGCCCTCACTTATCCTCAGCTCTGTCCTCCCTTATCCTCAGCCCTGTCCTCCCCCGTCCTCAGCTCTGTCCTCCCTTATCCTCAGCCCTGTCCTCCCCCGTCCTCAGCTCTGTCCTCCCTTATCCTCAGCCCTGTCCTCCCCCGTCCTCAGCTCTGTCCTCCCTTATCCTCAGCCCTGTCCTCCCCCGTCCTCAGCTCTGTCCTCCCTTATCCTCAGCCCTGTCCTCCCCCGTCCTCAGCTCTGTCCTCCCTTATCCTCAGCCCTGTCCTCCCCCATCCTCAGCCCTGTCCTCCCCTGTCCTCAGCCACACCATCAACCAGTCCTGTCTATACTGCTTGTTCTACTTCCTGGACCTCTCTCAAATCCACCTTCTTCTCTCCAAATTCATTGTCACCTCCAGAGAGTAGCTTCTGTGACTTCTTTCCTGGGCCTCTGAAATAGTCACCTGATGGTTGGCCTGCACCTAAGAGGTTACTTTGATGTCTCGACTTGACTGCCATGGAGCACTCAGATGAAACATAATTCCTGGGTGTGTCTGGGTGAGATTACCACTGGATTCTGTGGACTCAGGGAAGTAGACACTCTCCCTGGCACATGTGGGCACCATCGAATCCCCTGAGGGCCTGCATTGAAAGACGCAGGGGAGGGTGGGATTCTCCCTTCATCCTCCTGCCTGACTGCAGACTGGGGACCTCCATCCTCTGCTGCTGTCAGGGTTCACGCTTCTCAGGCTTCTGGACTTGGACTGGAATCTATAGGTTCAGCCCCCCTGGTGCTCAGGCCTTTGGACTTGGACTGGATCACACCACCAGCTTCCTGGGGCTCCAGCCAGCAGACAGCAGATTATGGGCTTTCTCAGCCTCTGTAACGGCGTGAGTCAGTTCCTTATAGCAGACTCCTACTGCTTCTGTGTCTCTGGAGAAGGCCGGCCAATATAGGCGTCCATCGTGTCTTTTCAAAATTTTAATTTATTAATGTCACCCCAGAATGGATACCTTTCAATCACTTCTCATCCCTCATAAGATGAAAGCACATTCCTTTACTGTGAAGAGTCTTTTATAATCTGGCCCAGCCTAATTCTCCAAATTCATTTCACATGACAAGAGATCCCCTTCATTCCTCATTATCCAGGTATACCAGTCTTTTCTCAGTTCTTCCAACTTGTTCTGTTCCTTCCCAACACAGGAATCTTCTCATGCAGCCCTCCTAGTAAGCACAGGCATCCCACCAGCCATCCTGGTCAGCCCCCACCTGTCCTTCAGGTCTCAGCTCAGATGTCATTGGCAGAGAAGATCCTTCATTACCGATTCAGTCTCCCTTGGGTGTCCCTCATGCTCCCACGGCACTGGTACCCTGCCTTTATAACACGTTCCGTAACATGTAATTGCTTATTTATTTATGTGACAATTTGACCAATGTCTGCCTATGCAGTCCCGTCAAGACAGAGGTGAGGCAGGTGTTCATGCCCTGCAGCAAATTCCCAAGGCTGAGGTTCAGTGCTCAGCACAGGGAAGTTACTTGATTCAACACTGATGGCAAAAAGTCCTCTCCAGAAGAGGCAACAGCTCTTTAAGAGACTGGAGCCCAAGGTTTTGGCCCCAGCTTTGGACATCCAACCTGTCTTTCCATCCCTGGCACAGGAGGTGACAGCTGGTCCCGGGTTTCATGGACCAAAGACCGGTTGACTCCGTGCAATCTTAATTCATGAGCAAGAACCACAGTAACCTGGGTAAACAACACCCAGGTACATCACATTTGGATTACTTTCCTTCTGAAAGAAGGGAACTAACATTTACTTGGTGTCCAATATATGTCTGGGCTTTCTATGCATTGTCTCACTTGGATCAAGACATCCTGGAGAAATACTCATTGCAGCAAAACTCAGAGAAATTTAAGTACCTAATCTGAAAGCTAGTCTGTGATCCAGCTGACTCTACACTTAGATCTGACTTGAAAATTTGTGCTTTCCCCCACTACACCCTTGTCTGCTAAAAGCTCTTTCATGGACTTCCCTTACACTTTTGTTTTATTCTCTTCACTGTGTTATTCACTTAATAGTTTTGCTGAATGTTGATTGCTATGTTTCACTAATGACTTATCCAAAGCAAAGTTATCCATGAATTTAGGGGTGCGGTGAGGTTATTTAAAATTTTTCCTAACACACATGAAAATACACATTAAACACACTCTGCACCTTTGCATATAATGTGACACCCTGCCACGAGTGACAGGTTGGGGAATATCATAGCATTGGCCTAGATACAACCTGCTCCCTTCCGGAATGTCACAGACTTTCAAGGCTTGTATCTCTCATAAATATAGCTCGCAAATGACCATGGTGAATGAAATGGGGAGGTGAATGAAATGCAAGTCACTCTAACCCTGTTTAAGGCAAAATTACTTTATCCAGGATTGGAGATATGAAGGTACCGCATGGATGTGAACTAATCGTTTCCACTTTAGGGGCCATGACAGGTGAATACCGGGTCAGTGAGTCTCGTGTGTAGGGGCAGAGAGGGCTCGACCTCTAAAATGGGGAGGAGGTGAAGAAAAACCACAGGAGCCAAAAAGGAAGCTGTGCCGCTAGAATAGCTCTAGGGGAATTGCACAAGGCCCCCTTGGCCACTGTTCCTGTGAACCCCACTCCCTAGGCTCTCTATGCTCCTTCCTTACTGTGGGGGTGTCTCCACCAGAGGTGGGAACTATCAAGTCACAACCTGCAAACTGATGACTCGAAGCCAGTTAACGTGCTGTAATAATGGAGATGGGCTACGCACACACATAGAAAAGAATTCCTTAAAACAACAACACGACATGAACATAATGAGCCAAATTTCAAAGCACATACAAGCACACTGGCCTTTGGTGCCACAGCAAATTATTAACATCTTATCTTTCATTTGGCGTATCCTCTCAGCTCTGTTTATGAAAGGCACAATTTATCAAGGGAAAATGTGATGTTGTGATCTAATCCAAAGGGATGAACTGATGAAAAACAAATGCTACAAGGTTTTTTGGGTGAATGCCAAAATGAAGATGCTGGCTCTTAAAACAGTAATTTTTCTATGAAATGACCCCAGTAACAGATGTCAAACTTGGATCAATAGGATAAGAAACAAAGTGTCTGACACACAGTCTATGGACTCATAAGTCATTTTGAAGTAAAATGATCTAGAAAACACTTCAGTGACCTTTTTGAACTCTGATAATTCTGCTTTGTGCTAAATATTCAAATGAAGTAAGACATACGATGCAGTAAATTACTTATTTGCGATGATATTATTCAACTTTTGGTTATCAGTGGAATGTGTGTGTGTGTTCACATGCTTTTAACCAGATGTTTTTATATCACAGGAAATGAGAATTTAGGAGCTAGGACTCTAGCATAATTTGACTCAGTTTCTCTTTTGGACACAAACATGACGTCTCCTACCCTAAGGAGTATGTTCCCTCCAAGTTACCTCTTTGGGACATTAAAACATTTTCTGACATGGATGCTGCTTTGAAATACTTGTATAGGAGCTTCTACCTGGACCAGTTTATAAGTCAAAAAGATGGGCCTTGTTCCTTTCATTCCAGACACCACTTTTATAATGAGAATAGTTATAATGATAGAAATGTAAAATGATAACTAGAAAGCTTGCTGCATGCAATTCAGTTCAGTTCAGTCGCTCAGTCGTGTCTGACTCTTTGCGACCCCATGAATCGCAGCACGCCGGGCCTCCCTGTCCATCACCAACTCCCAGAGTTCACTCAGACTCACGTCCATCGAGTCAGTGATGCCCTCCAGCCATTTCATCCTCTGTCGTCCTCTTCTCCTCCTGCCCCCCAATCCCTCCCAGCATCAGAGTCTTTTCCAATGAGTCAACTCTTCGCATGAGGTGCTGCATGCAATTAGGGATATACAAATATTAGACATAACAATATGTCTAATTTGTTAGGCCTAACAAATATTAGACATATTCAGTTGTACATGGGGCTGCAAGTTTAGACATAAAAACTTACACAACACCTTGAAACACATGTGAAAAATGTGATGTTTGGACTTGCCTCCACAGAGGACAGGGATAAAGAAAAGATGGGACTCAATGACTATGAAGGTGCTGTGAAATAAGTACCAGGTTCCACGAGAGTCTAAACTTGACATAATACTCCTGGAAGGCAGTTGAACCTACATCTTAAGAACCCCAGGGATGTCCACAACTTTAAAAAAAGTTCCATAACAATTTCATGGAGATAAAGAAGCCTACAGAGATTTTGTGTAAGTAAGCTACTATGAGTTTATTTTTACCAGATGATCTCCAAAATTAAGTGCCTTGAGTCAAGAAAGAATTGATAGGTATTTTTTTGAGTTTTTATTTGCAATTCTTACACCCTCACTACCTATCAACATCTCACAAAGACTGAAAGTCTTTTCCACCATAGACATTCTCACTGATCACTGAAATTACACTAGACTTTGAATCAGAAAGCCTGCCTTCAGGTTTTAGCTCTGCTACCTATAAAGGGGCTATAGTTGGCAGAATAATGACCCTACTAAAGAATATTATGTCCTAATTCTGGAACCTGTGGATATGAAAGGTTACTTGGCAAAGGGGAATTAAGGTTGCAAATGCAATTAAGGTTGCTGATCAGATCACCTTTAAACAGAGATATCAGTATGAATTGTCCAGGTGAGTTCAATGTGATTATGAGGGTCCTTAAGAAAGGAGGAGAAAAAGGTCTGGGTGATTTACATGAAAAGGTACTTGACCAGCTACTGCTGGCTTTGAAGATGGAAGAAGCAGCCACAAGCCAAGGAGGGTGAGCAGCAACCAGAAACTGGAGATGCCAAGGCCCCCGCTCTACGGCCTCCCGGGGTGGATGCAGGCCTGCTGGCATGAGTTTCGCCTCTGTGAGTTCCATGCTGGACTCTAAACCTACAGATGTACGTGATAACAGATTTATGTCATTTTGAGACACTACATTTATGGTAACTTATTACAGCAGCAATAGAAAATTGATATTGTGGTTGTATTATTAATTATTCAAACTGGAACAACTTTAAGAACCAAGGCAGGTATTATCAACAATTAAGCCACAATGGAAGGTGCAAACCAAGACTGCCCCAGGATCCTGTGAGCCTATCTTATTAAGAAACTTCAGTTCTCTGTATCTAAGTTGGCACACGTAACAAATGATGTTTAGAATGTCATCTTTCTTTTTGTTAAAGGAACAAAAAGATAAGCTAGTGTGTGTAGCACATAAATAGGAAATTCTAAACAAAGCTTTGTTACATCAGATAAGGTTTGGTGACTTGGGCATTCATTTACTCTAACTCTCTTTGGACTTTTTCAAATGTGGGATGCAGTACCCTCGATTCAATTCTTCTATGTCAGCCATAACCCTGAAAAATTGTTTTCCTATTACAGTAATTTAGATTTTTCTTTTACATCAATCATTTGCATATTCAAGTTATTTTTTTCAGTTTTATTCATTTAGTGAAGTTGAATCTCATTACGGACCAGCTCCTGGAGAGTTCCCAGGGAAAAGATATTTTTAGTCTTTTGTAACATTCTTCCACCTTCATCTACACTGCTCTGTGTGTAATGCCCCCCTCGATAGACTGGATGCAGTGTTTACAGCTCCCTCAAAAAAAAAGATCAAAGGGGTGATAAAAGTTTCCCACTTGTTAGATTATTAATTAAAGGTCTTTATATTATTATCAAATGTTCTTTGAAAAGCTTGCTTAGCTGAGAGACATAATATTTCCTTTATTGATATGAAATCTTACTTTTAAAGTATGTTTTCCACAACACAATGAAAACACTT